>DWMZ01002343.1:0-14270 GCA_018249855.1 Eueides tales michaeli | reverse complement strand
TATATATATATATATATATATATATATATATATATATATATATATATATATATATATATATATATATATATATATATATATATATATATATATATATATATATATATATATATATATATTCATAATATTTTGAGTGGTTAAAAGAACTCCGGCAGCATTACATTATTTCTTATAGTTTAGACGTACTGGTATGATTGTTCATTAGATGTCCCAGATCTCTAATTTTAATGTCAGTGAAAAATGCCTATTTTTCTTACTATTTTTAAAGTTCATAGTTTAAAAATAGAAAAAATATATTCACACTTAAGAAAAAATTGCTATTTTAAAAAGATCGTCAAAAAGCGCAGGTTCAAATTCTATAAAAAAAGAAGTGTCATGCCCGATCGTTTCTGTTATAGAGGTATTATTGTATTCTTTTCTATATAAGTATAAATTATAAATTACAAGATATTTCCTTTGTTTGTTGTAAATTATTCTTGTCAAATTTTTGAATAAGAGATCTTTGGTACATATATAAATTTCAAAAAAAATGCAGCACATTTGATACATAAATGCTCGTATCTTTTGTTTCCTAGACCGGAGATATGAAAATAATTTAAACACCAACACGGCTGCTTCTGTATAATGTAATTTATCTTTTTGCATTCACACCCAGCTTCATTTTTTTTATTAACAAAGTATTTTCCAATTCTATCATTATGCAAAGTGAATGCTGCAGATCGACTTCCAATTTTAATAAGCACTTAAGCTAAATAAAAAAGTAAAAAAAAAAAAGTAATGCAAGTTTCATTTGTAGACATCACAATGGTAAAAACGCATATGAAAGAGATTTATTAAAGCCGCCGCTGCGACTGACTGAGATGACCTGCTTTGTAAGAATCCACCCTATTTACCAAGTAGCGACGTTTGCCTCACCCCGTTCTAGTAGTCTCAATGTAGTGATGTAGTCAGACTGGGAATTCAGATATATGATATGTAGGATACTGTAATCTTATAGGTAATGACGGTGCCTATACACCTTAAAGGCCGGCAACGCACCTGTAGCTCCTCTATTGACACGGGGCCGTGGTCGGCTGTGATGACTTACCATGAAGTGACCCGCACGCTCGTGCGGGTCACTTCGTGGTAAGTCATCACAGTGCGCTGACATGTCTTGTCCATAAAAAAGAAATAGCTTAGAGGTGAGATTGCCCACCCGTATGATAGAAGTTTTAAATTGAATGTAAGACTAATTCACAAATAGGTAGGTTTTTTAGCTTCAGACTGTATTTTTAGTAGGATATAATCAGATAGAATGAAGCGCCAAATGCTCGTACCTACGATATTGGGATACTATTATACATCTTCGAAGGTCTCTTTTATATATGTAAAGATAAAAAGTACATGTCTTTTCTTCCACTTTAAAAATTATACCAATTCCTTATTTTTATTATATATTTTTTGTATATTTTTTAACTTGTAACAAACTTAAAGAATACCTTAAAAGTATGATAATAGATATATTGAATTCTTTAAGTTAATTGGATTATTCAAACATATTACTTAAATATAAACAGTGTTTGATCAACAAATAAGAGAGAATTTTGCAGGTTATTAAGAAAAGTAATCGGAGTGAAGCTCCGTGCAATGTTCTCGTAACTTTTAAAGCAGACAGTGTGTAACGTCGTAGCGTTGCCGTAGCATCCTCGTAGCATCGCCGTAGCGGCGCCGTTACCATACTATTCTGTTTCAATTACGTAGTACGACTGCATTTTGCATTCAGACAGTAGATATTGCATTAGATATTTTAAGTAAGTGTTTAAAAACATATTTCTTATATTAACTTTTAGGAACTACTAAATATAACTATATGTAATATTCGGTTTTTTTTATCACGAACGGAACCTGGGAACCTTATATTAAGACATTTCCGTTCCCCATTTTCTCCACTATATGGCGAAATTCAACGCTGATTGATTAACTTAATCACTTGACTTGTTATCACGGGGAGGAAATTAAATTATCGTGTCGTATTCACAGGTCACATTAGTACTAGGTAGTTTGTGGTAAAGTTTTATCTATGTTTTAGTAAATTTTCAAAACTTTTATTCACTTTTTTGTTTCTCGTGAAACAAACACAAACCACTTATTGCCAATTGTGGTGAAGTACTATATACAGATGCTATAATGTTGCTATAATGCTTGACTGTAAGCTAAATTTTTACAATTACTATTATATATATTAATATTGAGCCCATAAATAAAGGTTACAGAAGCAATGATTTTTAAAATGATTGTCAAAACAACAAAACAATACTTGTTAAAACAAGTACTTAATCTATAGGAAAACTTTTCAATCGGTTCAAAAATAAAAGAAACTGTATCACTATAATATATATAATAATAATAATTTTCAAAACAAGATAATTTGCACCTGCGTCCAGCGTGTGTGACGACGCGGACACGCGGACGCCGTCACGCTCCAGTTACAACTTTCCGTACAATATATATAAGTGAAACCAGAGCTTAACGTTAATTACTGTAAAATATTTACAGAGCAGATTTTGCAGATCAAATTATTGCGATTGTACGTTTTCTGATTGTATTTGTTAACCTGTTATGAATTTACATGACATCATGCTGTAAATGGAACGTAATGTGAAGATTTTTTTTCCCTATTTTTCATCCCATTTTCACGACATTGTATATTGGGTGGATAAAATAAGCGCGATGGCTTACTTTCACCAAAGCGAATAAAAAAGCCATTGTTTCAAGTAGGGATTGCGTCTCCCTTATTTAATGGGACGTTTAAATATCTAAATAATCTAATGCTTTTTATAAGCCATTAAAACAACTTTATGTAAAATTCTGGTCTTGAGAAACAGATCGTATATAATGCATTTAATTAATATCTGCAATAATAAGATAATGTGCAGCGCAAAGTACGGACGAGGCGGCTTTGGGATTACGTAACGGGATTTCTAAAAGCTGCTTAATTTAAATCTCCTTACTTATTAATAATGAATAACTAACGATACTTAAATAACCTTTGTTTGAAGCCCAGTTAGCATATCTTGTTATATTACACGAAAACAATCTTGTACACGCTTCCTTATATGGGTCTATCCCATATAAGGACGCGTGTACAAGATTGTCCTCCTAATAATTTTCACAGACGAAAATAAGATTAGCAAGTAAACGTGAAATATTAAGCCCAATGATCTTTTTTAGAATATCTTTGTCTCGAGATCGTTTGAAGTTGTTAAGCTGAAATTTATATCAAATATTCAAGACAATGATCCATTATAGCCCAGAAAGCCAAGTTTATCAGTCAACGTAATCAAAATATATGAACATTTATGCATCATTTTCACATTTTGCATGAAATACTAGTCCTTCCCGCGTATCTTCAGTTGAGAAATATGGCACGACATAAGGTCTTACTATATGAACAAAGAAATTAAATTAAAAACGAATCAATATTTATTTTTTAATACAGATAAAAACTACACTACAAGTACAGACAGTAAGTAACACAAAAGTATAGTTTTGAAAATTTGTTTTAAATAAAAAATATATAACACTAGCTGTTACCCGCGACTTCGTCCGCGTTCACTATTTTGATCATAGTGACTTACATATAAAAGACAGATAATGCTGTCGCGGACTTTTATTTAGAACTATTTAAGATAAATAATCCTACAGTACCTATAATTATCTTTGTGTAACTCCAACGATAAAAAAAGTTTTTTTTTTCAAATCGGTGTTCCCATCTTCGAGTAATCTGAGAAACATACTTAATACGTATGTTCCTCAGATTACTCGAACCTTCTCCTTTTTTGAAATCGGTTAATAAAATGAGATGATAATCAGATATAGATCTCCTAATTGCGTTATTATACGAAAAAACCGCATCTGTGCCTTTCAAATTTGAGGGTTGCCCTCGATTTCTCCAGGATTCCATCATCAGATCCTGATCTCCTTACCATGGGACCAATTGTGAAATATACCCTCTCGAACAAAGAAAAGAATTTTGAAAATCGGTCCATCCATCTTCGAGTAATCGGGGAACATACAAAAGAACCTCCTTTTTTATGTCGGTTAAAAATCCCTATAAATTTTAACTTATTATGTTATTCTGATTTCGAAGCTATATTTCTGCAAAGTTTCATGAAAATTGTTAAGTAGTTTTTGCGTGAAAGAGTAACAATTTAGATAAGATCACTATCTGGTTAAAATTGTTTTAGCTCCACGCTATATCCTGCACATTTCAGGGTTAAACTCTGTTCCGTTGCAGACTTTCCGTCGAATTTAAGGTATTGCGATGATATAGTTGAGTTAAAAATTGTTTTATATAGAGCTAATTAGATTTTGAATAATACATATGACAAGTGAAGAATTGTCCCTAAAATATACATGTATATATAATGAATTAAAATATTAGACTAATTAAATTTTAAATTTGTTTTCATGTCTTAATCTTAAATAAAAATAACTTAAAGCAATTGGAGATTTTCTTGTATACTAATATAAAAACTCATGAAAGAAACTATCTTTTACTTCAAGCTTTGCCCGCGTTATTAAATGGACTAACTATTTAGAGACATGAAATACGGTAACAAAGCAAAGTACAATGTTGGGATCCGCCACTTAACACGTAATGCCTCAAGTATTCGGCGGAAAGTTGGGACACCAAAGTGTTTTAATGGGGATCTTAGTGCCCGAGGTTACTAGAGGTATGAATAGACTGTTTATGTTACCAGTAATTTTAGAGATAAGCACGATTAATCAAACGAACTTTTTAAGTTTATGATAAACCTGTACATTTTTCTTAATACTAAAAAAATCTTTTAAAATCAAGTTTATTTCTTTTACTTAAAATCAGTTTTTTCTTTTTTCTTTTACCTAAATTCAGTTAATTAAAATCAGTACTTCCGCTACTGTAGCCCCCATTCTCCGCACACCTGCACCCCCGCCCCCCGCACCGCCTGTGATCAATCTTAATGACCATTAACCATCTTTGACATTTGCATAATTCATTAATTACTTCACTGAATATTTTGAGAGCTTATGAAATTAATAAAATATTTTATGTATCCGAAATTAGGCTGTAGGTAGTAGTCGTTGATTGTTGAGGAAATAAAGGAACGTAAAGAATCAAATCGATGAGCTCATCGATTCGATTCTTTACGTTCCTTTATTTCCTCAGTTATTTTTCATATTATTGTTATTATCGTGAAGTCTAATGATTAACTTTTGTATTATTTTCATCATGATTTATTGTTTGTCATTACACACTTGTGTACACAAGTGCACTTTACATATGTACAATAGACGCAGTGAAGATATCTTATTAATAAAAAAATATATATATGAACATATAAACTATAGTTCAAAGGTACTCTGTGCTCACAATGTAGGATATATAAAATTAAAAGTAAAAAGGACTAAAAATATTACTACTTCACGCAAAATGTTTGTGATTCTCAAACCACTACACATTTTAATAAAACATAGCTAAATTACCATCGATGAATAAAACTTTTGAGTTTAAAATATGCACTCTAAATTGAGACATTCATTCAGGAGCTATGGTGCCACAGGCAGACACACAGACAGGCAGGTCAAACTTATAATGACCCTCTTTTTGCGACGGGGTTTAAAAACAGAGGTTAGACACAATGTCTTCTTATATTATATATGTTTCACGCCTTTCTCTTGTTATGTTAAAACTTTCCGTTTCTAATCGTACGTGTAGAGCGGCGGAATTACACTGAAATGAAAATATTGACAATAATTTTAGCTGTATACCGCACAATGCCAAGGTAAGTAGAGTTGGCAGTCCGTTCCGTTTCAATAAGAGGCATTGCGTGTTAAGTGGCGGAACTCAACGCCGCGCTTTGCTTTGTTACCAGAGCGAAGAAATGAAAATGGTAGATATTTCATTTGAAATATTTTTAAAAACTATATCTCTTTGAGTGGAGATCGAATCCACAACCTGTCACAAGAACGAGTATACATCTTAACACTTTTACTACACAATGGTTTTGGAACATTTGTATATATTAAAGATATTTTCACGTCATAAAAGGCGGCTTTAATACAGAATGCATCATAAAATGGCCGCTGCAATGTTTCCGGCTGCCGGTAGACTCACCCGCGTATTTCTTTTAATCTAGTTTTTGTGTAAGATCGCACTTGTGAACGGAATGCTTAATAAAAGGCCGGCGGCTCTTTACAAATGTTAAATGAAAGAATATAATAGCTTCGGAAACAAAGGATACGAAGATTTTGTATGAAATATTATATATTTGAAAGTTATTTTAAAGATGTATCACTAAATTAAACAAGAACAAATTCGAACTTTTAATTATAATAGAATAAATTATTATGTCAATAAATAAGATGTTTGTACACTTTCTATTGATTTTGTGTTTTTTATAGTGAGATAGAGATAGAGAATTGATCATCTTTATTATGAACAGTTCACTAAAGAAAATAGAAGGAAATGAACTCGAAAGTGCAACAGCAAAATATTTTAAAACTAAGCTATTTTCCAATGTATTGTGATATTTTATCTTTTTTTCAGCTTCACGCTGTATCCCGCACATGGCACGGTAGACAGAACGAACTTGGGATCCTAGTGTTAAGACACTCCGTTCCACTTCCGTTCCCTACTTTCCGCCAAATTTGAGGCATTGCCTATTGAGTAGCGGGACTCAACGCCGCGTTTTGTCTTGTTACCTGAGCGAAGAAATGAAAATATATCATTTCCTTGAGTAGGGATGAAAGCTGTGACATTTACACGTTGTCCTAGCCCTTGGTTTTATGTATTTTAATAAAAGCTTTATAGTTTACAATTCTAAAATACAACTTTTTATAAATAAGCTAAAGGGCTGAAGCTGAAGTTATATTTTATTCTCATCTGATAGATTTCCCCGGAGAGGCGGGTCGAAGTTTGCAACTTATTTTATTTTGTTACCGATTGACAAGCACTTTCATTTAGTTTTCATTTTCAATCAATTGTTATAGAAATTTTGAAAACTTACCTAATGTGTGTAAGTTGGTTTTTTTGAAAAATATGTTAATTTTGACAGTAGATAATAGTTTTTTTTTAGTTTAATGCACAGCAGGGAAGACAGAGGCAATCTGAAACACTTTTGTTTGTAAAGCGAGAAACAGGAGTGTTTCGAATTGCGACTCAATTTTGGAGCACTTTGTATCGAGACGCTTAACGTCGACGTCATATTTTGCCACATTACCAAGAGCAAGGAAATGAAAATATTGAATTTCCATTTACCCAAAAGAGGATCTAGCCTACAACCTGTCACGATTACAGTCACACGTTGGTATTCTTGTGCCATTTCGGGCTCCAATTATTATTATTGAATAATGACGTAATGGTATGCACGTGCGAGAGGGTATTGTGTGTCAACGGTACAACTGATAAAAATTGACAAATTTAACTTTGCATATATATGCATTCATTTCGTATGTAAAATTTCGATACAGTAAAATTATGAGTTTGTAATAGTTTTTACTTACTGACTTAGCTTCATGCCGTATCCTTAGCGGGCACCAAACGCTATGGTCTCGGCATACCTCTTTCTCCTCGTCCACTGTCTAATAGTTATTAAGAGCTTTATTTGTTCTGTAAGTTCTCATTTTAGACTAATTTTATAATTGTAGGAATACAATTATGAAATAAGTACGGGAAATACTCTATGAGTTCTGATTACATGGGAATGAGGTTTGCAAGCTTAAGTTCGTGGGCGTATCCATTTATTTTGTTTGAAATGAATTGCAAATGTAAGTTTGTAATAATATTTTTTATATAATACCGATAATTTATCAGTTTTCCTGTACTTGCATTGTAAGTTTTCAATTCGTACAATATTTCATAACTCCAGCTCCACATTAAATTTATATTAGTTTGATTACGCAGCAATTTCATACAAAACGCTGCAAAAACGACACATAAGTGCTTGTATCTTTTGATTGCGTTGACTTACAAGCCTAAGAAAAGCAAAATTAATGGTCTTGACGTACGAACAGATGGACAACAATGTAACCCTTAAGGAACCCTCCTTTGTTGGCTTTTTAGGACACAGAACCCCAAAAGTGGGATCAGTGAAGATCGAACTAATTTCGCAATTTACGTTGAAAAATAAAAAAAAATGGTTAAATAATTAAATTAGATTAAAAAAAACAAAGGAGACCTTTGTTCTAAGATAAAAGTAATTTTTAATCTATTGAAGCAAAACTAATTTTCAAAAGGTAAGAACTAAATGTTCCACTTGCAACTCCGATTTCTCTCGTTTATTCCGCACGAGCGGGCATTTTGTCCGTATTCGACGTATAGACCAGATATAGCAGTTCTGTCTCCACACTCGGGGGACGGCAGGCGGTGTTTATCGGCGTAGCGTCCGCGCCACTGCATCGATGCTCCTTTGTACCTCCAAAGCTTTAGACTTCCCTACAATATGAAAACTGTTAGACTTTTATACACTTCTATTGTGATGTTTGTGTATTGAAGTATTGATTTCAATTTAATTCCATTGTTTTATAACAGAACAATCTGAACTTCGGACGGTAAAAGAATCGTTGACAGTTTTTTTAATATATATTTTTTAATACTTTATGTTACTAATTCGTTCAATTATACTCTTATTATTTAATAGTTTAAAATACAACATAAAATGGAGAGTGTCAACGGAGTGTCTTAACACTACGTTTCTAAGTCCCCTCTTTCTACATAAACGTAGTAGCTTCTGGTTGGATTTCCTCTCGATGAAACAATGTATTTCATACTTTCGTTAGTGGCGTTGAGTTCCGCGACAAAACAATTCACATGACAGTACCTGGTACGTATAGTATTTTTCCATATTATATAAAAGACTATGATGGTAAGAGGGCGAGAGGGCAAGGAGACACAACACACGCCACGCTATAAGTAGAGCCACATCGCTCCCGGCGCCAGCTAATTGCTTAATGTGGCGTCTCGTGATTTATCTTCACTTGCATCTCTATTAATTCTACGGCTTTTATAGTTTGTGAACTCTTTTTATGGGAAGTGACTTTTATTTGAATTATTACCTATTTATGTACGAGGGGCTTGTTAGAGGAGCTTGTTGTGGCGCGGCTTTGTGTTCCGCTAATCAGCACACAAAGCCTCGAATTCGACGTAAAAGTGAGAAACGGAAATAAAACACCTGTGTGGTTTACGCTCATTACTTAAAATATAAGTTAGATTGTCTAATGAGTTTTAAAAATGTATACTTTTGATACTTTTATCTCTTTTGTTAATTTTAATTAATGAAATATCATTAAAATGAAAATTAAATTGGTAATTAATATATTTAAAATTTTTATCTATTACTTAATATTACGTTCCCTACGTCTGCTGCTCGTGATATTACCTTGTTTCTGAAGTGAAAAATAAAAATAATCTACAATTCATTTCCTCTATTGGTGATCGAACCGACAACCTGTCTCGTTTACAGTCGCACACTTGCTCCCCTGCGCCACGACTGTCCGAAGCTAAACAATGTGATTAAATAATATTTATAATTAAATTTAAATATAAAACTGTAGAAGTAAGTAGCTCTTCCAAGTAGTACGTCGCATGTAGAGAGCGCACGTGCGGCGTGGACGACGTGGATTTTGTATTTTGACTTTTCGCTGTTAACGAGATAAAGCGCGGTGTTCAGTTTCACCAAACAACACACAATGCCTTAACTTCCGCGGTAAGTGGGTAACGGAACGGAGTGTCTTAACACTAGGTTCTCAAGTTCTCTCTGCGTACCCTGTCATGTGCGGAACACAACGTGAAGCTGATAAAAACATACAGTAAATATATTATCAAACGAGAATAATTTGAATATTATTGTTAATATTTTCTAGTAAATGAACAATTTGTTTCTCTATATACCTATATAATGTGTACTAGAGGTGTATGTATCAACTTCTGAACTCTACCAATGTATTGAGATTCTCGCATTATTGTGAAAACCGATTAACAATTTAATCAGCAAAGAGTAATTAGCAACGATATGTAACTATTAATTTATTCAATCTTTACCCTTCATATACGTAACAGCTGGCCAGGAGAATGTGTAGTTTTTGAAAATTTACTTTTGAATGGCGGAACACAACGCCGCACATTGTCTTCTTATGTAAGCGAGTAATTACAAAATACATTATCTTAAGTGGAAATCGAACCCACAATCGATGCGTTCACAGTCACACGATGTGTCACCGCAGTACGACCGCCTAAAAAATCAACATATTTACTTATTTAACTCTACGTGATACGAAAACACTTGTAAATGTTATAATAACGTAGACTATTATAGAACCATTATCATTAGAGTATGTGAGTGTAATAAATGTGGTAGAGTTGTTGCCTCAGGGACCACGTGGTCACCAAATATCAATTTAGGGCTACCAAGTAATACTTGTTTTACTTACTATTTACTTGTTCTACAAGACAGAGGGAACTTGGGAACTGAGAACTTATCGTTCCGTTCCATTCTGTCAGTACTCCTCTATACTCCTCAAGCTACGTATATAACAAATTTTAACGTTTTATCCTGTAGTTATGTGCCCGCAATAACGGAAGAGTTTTTTTTATAGATACTTGTCGATTCCATCACCTGTTCGCTTCTCCCAAACTCCGGCTTATAATGATCGAAAAATGTTAATAAAACAGAATAAATAATATATCCGCCGCCGCAACGACGATACAAACATATCAATATAGAAATATTCACAAATTGTAATTTGAAGCTACGGTTTCCATTAAACGATATACAACCTCACGTACCTTCTATACCTTCATATAGCAATATTATAAATGTAAAATGTTGTGAGGGCTACCCGACAACTACTGAATAAATTTAGAATCAGCTCTTCACTCATATATCTTATACATCAGAATAACATATAGGCTATAATTTATATAAAAATTTTGAATATTATGGTCTACACGCAATGTCTTGCGGAAAATAGCAAGCGGAGTATTTTGACACCAAGTTATCTTTAGCTGAAATAGAATAAAACATTAAAAGCAAATGCTTCGGCCCTACAATACTAATTGCCAAGTGTGAGGTCACATATGTGGGTATGTGTGACCTCATACGTAAGACCTGCACGATTTATGATGGACATATAACGTGTTATTAATTCTGAGGTACATTTTCATATATTTATTGCCAAGCGACAGACATTTTGATTACATTAGTTAAATAAATAATATACGATGATTTTTATTGTTAAAACATAATTGTGATATTTTTGTTAGGATATGTTTACCTGTCATGTGCGGGATACAGCTTCTGGGAGAGAGAAATCTATTGTTAAGACACTCTGTTCCCTTCCCTTCTTTCCGTCGATTTTGAGGCTGCGCTTTGCCTTGCTACTAGACCGAAGAAATGGAAATGTTAATTATTTAACTTGAAAATATTAAAAATTGCAACTAACTCGAAATTTCATTTCTTCGACTGAACCAACACACGCTTGGGTCCCTGCGCCACGACAGATCTCAAAAATACGTTATATATTCGCGCGGAGAGTAGAGAACGGAATGTCGTCTAAAGATTTATATTTAACAAATGCACAGAGAATACAGCGTGATACTGAACTATTGACTAATTAAAAATCAATAAAACCCTACAAAAAGTGTAGAAAAAAGACAAATATTCGTGACTACGTTGACTTTTTGACGCAATAATTCATATAAAGGATACCTAAATAATCATTTATAAAAGAAATAATAATTTAATCGCACCAATTATAATAATAACAATAATCACATATAATTTATATAAAGTGAAACTTTGTACTGACGCGTGACGTGTAAGAGCTCGCGTGACGGACAACGTCTACTATTAGCATTACTGATATAGTCATATCAGTATGACTGGGCATGATATCAACTTGAGGCCAGTCGCAGCAAGCATGCGGTTGTAAACCCGATATTGATTCAATCTATAATTGAGAAAAAAAAATATTCAATATTTCCTTTTATTTCGCTCTAGTAATAAGGCGAACCAGAGCATCAAGTACCACCACTCAACACACAATGACTCCAATTTGGTGGAAAATGGGTAAAGGAGTTGTCTTACTTAGAATATACCATGTGTAGGATACAAGCGTGAAGCTGAGGAAGACAGGGCGGTGTTAAACTCCATTACGCATTCTATTTTAGCAGATAGTAAGGAATATATCACCTCTTACTTTTAGCCTTGCGCCGTATTCCGTACATAGCAGGGTACGCAGAGAACATAATATTGAGACACTCCGTTCCGATCCCCAGTTTCCAACTTCCAACAAAATTTGAAATATTAGGTTTTGAGTGGATGAACTCAACAGCGTGCTTTGCCTTGCTACCAGAACAAAGAAATGAAAATATTCAATATTTAAATTGAAAATGTTTATTATTTAACTTCCATGTGTGGAAATCGAACCCGCAACCTGACTCATTAGGAGTCACACGCTTGTGCCCTTGCGCCACGACAGACACCGCATAACGTATATAAGAATTATCACTGATATATGTATAAGTCACATACGGAGCTGCTGGACTTAAAGAGTTCAATTTTATCGTGTAGGTCTTAAGTGGGTTAGAGAGTGCTGGGCATTCGTAAAAGAGGATATCGTGAAAATAAATTTTTATTCTTACAAAAATGAAATAAAGAGACGTTCCATTTTGTACTACGATACACAAAAACAGAGTTCCCAGCGCCGACTACAAACTGTAAAGGATGCATTAAGCCCATTAAGCTACTCTGTTATTACCGCATAAAGTTGTATCTAAATAAAACTGGAGTATAGAACTACATATACTCGTATGTGCTAAGTAAAGTGAAGTACTGAGGTCATTCTGGCGCAGCGGCAAAGCGACTGTAAAGAGGATGTAATTTGTTCGTATCTGACTTGGGGAACTAAATTATTTTCGTTTACATCTCTCTGGTAACAAGATCAAGTAATATAAAAAGCTTGACCGTGCCGAATCGAAAATTTAAAGATGTTTGGGGGACGGAGTGTCTTAACACTAGGTTCCCTGCCTATATGCCTATAGGTACCTATAATACAACATGAATATAAAAATAGGTTACACTTAGGGTCGTGCAAGTCACTAACGGGCCAGAGTGACTGTACAACGTATGTGACGTAGCAGCTACGCGTCCATCGATGTTTGATCGCTTCATGCGGAGTCGCTCGACTCAGACTACTCGCAGTCACGCACCTCCGTCTGTCACATTACACTCAACGGAACTAACGAATCAATTACCTATGTATGGTTTTCATTGTATTTAAGCAATTAGCAGTTAATGTTTTTAATTAGATGGTATAATAAATTATATAATTTCCTAAGAAATATTTTTATTATTATTCTATTAATTATAACAAATTGTAATTTATATTTATTTGTGAGGCCTGTCGAGGCGCAAGGTTACAAGCGTACTCTAAATGCGACAGATCATAGGTTCGATCCCCACTACAGGAAAATGAAATATTTATTATATTCAAACTAAATAATTTTAATAATTTTATTTACTTTGGTGGCAACGCAAACCGGTGTTGAGTTCCGCCACTCAACACATAACGTCTCAAATTCGGCGGAAAGTGGAGAACGGAATGGAGTGTTTTAACACTATGTTCCAAAGTTCCGTCTGCCTACCTGCCATGAGCGAGATACAGAGTGAAGTTAAGTATATTTATATGTTGTAATTAGTTAATACTTTAGTTATATGATTTTTTCCTGTTTTTGACTGCTTTAGTTACATGTACTGTTTATGACTTTGCTAGTTAAATGTTTATTTTTATTCAGTGGCATTTAAAAAGGCAGGCAGAGGAAAATTTTCCGTCTAATTTTAGGATATTGATGTAATGTATTACTTTAAGTACCGAAACAACTTAATACAAAAGCAAAGAATTAGAAATAATACTCTACCCAGAATGATTCAGCGTGGTGGGTCACAGTTAAAGTCACTGCGCCACGTCAGCTTCAAATTAAATCACTATATATATTTTAATAGTTCTTTTTAAAGGATGTACTACTACAACTTTATTTGTTCTCAAGTTAATTTGTTATTGTATTTAATAACTTATTTCACAATGCGCATAGTTTTTGTTGAAATAATTCCCGCATTCAATAAATGTTCCTCCGCTTAAACATCGTCCGAGCGGTTTATTAGTTCGCTATGTTCTATAGTTTGCGCAAACACTTGTCATTGGGCTTTGTATGCAATAATAATGCAAATTCAAATGAATTAGACGTTTTAAAG
>DWMZ01002342.1:0-14270 GCA_018249855.1 Eueides tales michaeli | reverse complement strand
TAAATTGTGAAACAATTGAGGTCTGACTATAAACACAACGGTCATAGGTTCGATTCGCACTCAATGGATTGTTTTTTTTATTATTTTCTTGCTCTAATAACGATGTTTAGTTCAACCACTCAATATAAAATGTATCAATGTGAGGGGACTAGAATATCTGAAGTATAAGAATTAGGTTCCCTTTGTCTATCTCATTAGGGGGATACAGCGTGTAGCCAAAAAAAATACTGCTTAGAAAAAACATCATGTCATACACGAATTTGTCAACTGTAACATTTAGTACAAAATGTTTATGAATAATCATGCATACAATGGATTTGAAAATTCAAATTCAGAAATATATGAAAATATATTTTATTCCGTTTCAATAAAGCTTAAATTCAAAATTAAAGTGCATCAAAATCTGCCTAAAATTATGCATAATTTTAAAATACTAATGTAAAAAAGAGACAATGCGAGCCCTAATTTTTGAGAACGAACCAAAAATATGGATAAGATTAAATTAGTGTGTGTTTTTTATACAGTATTATATATATTTTTTGAATTATAGATGCGACGTTTAGTTACGTTACTCATCAACACCAGACTCGAACTTCTATTAGCCTGGTAGACATAGGGAACCAGGGAACCTATAGTAGGTTCCCGGACTACATGGCGGATACAGCGCTAAGATAATAAAAGGAACACGTGACTGTCTTTGTGAACTAAAATTTAGTAAAAATATTTACTTTAAGACGCTGTCGAGGCACAATTATTACTTGTCGTGTCAATCCAACGTTACTTTTAGGGGGTTCTTACCAATATTTTAAGTTTTAAGAATTAGTGACAGTGTCACAGCAATTTGTTATAAAAGAGACGCCGTTTATTTCTCTGTCGGAAGTCAAAATTTTAGTTAAGCTATTTTCTAAGCTATTGCATGCTTTTCTTGCTAAATCGTAGGACTGAATTTTAGTGTATCAAAAATTGGGTGGAAGATAGGCATTGGCGTGTCTTAAAATTTTGTTTCTACTGTGTCGGTTACGAGGTAAAAAAATAAGGCTAGATTTTTTATTTAGAAATTCACGAATCTCAGAATTTGGTAAAAAAGTGGGTAAATGAAATATCTTAATAGGAGCGGAGTGTCTAATCACTAGATTCCGAATTTTCCTCTGCCTAGTGTGTGTATGAGCGATAAAACATGAAACTACAAAAAAAACTGGTATGTCTAATAAATCCCAGTAACAGGTTCGTAAGGAAATAATTTAACATTAATATGAAGGTATCGCCTCCAATATTAGCACATCAATGATCTATTTATATAGACTGGTTTAAAAAAAATCAAGTTCATTCAAGGGACGTGGCAAACGGTAGCTGTCACGCCTACTCTTATAGAATAATATTATTTACTAGACCCGCCCGCGGCTTCGCTTAAATTATACTACTTTATTTTCTAATCCCAATAACTTTATTGTTTTAATACCATTATCAACTCTAAGAGAATATCTATACATTGACAACTAAAATTTCAGCTAAACGATTAAAAATGTTGGGACAATTTTGTTGAACTAAATATTTTGAATTGAACTTTTATTTATTACCCGTTGTAAATAAAATAAACACTAAATGTTGAAGGAAGGTTGCCAAAATATTGTAGTGAAAACTGCATTTAAATGTGGTTAATCATTTCCGAGACTAGAACGTACAAATGCACAAATAAATAAAAGATTTTATTTAAACATACATATAGTGATCGGTTACTTATTTATAACTAGCGACCCGTTCAAAGAACAAATCAAATCCTTTTATTTGATACCTAAATTAGGTGGGATGTGCGAAAACGTTCGATAGCCATTTTAAATTAATATTAATTATAAAATATAAAAATAATGAAAATTGAAGTCATAATCTAAAATTTAGCTCGATTGAACCAAGTATATCAAATTGTACTTGTAAGATTACACGTACACTAACACACATATGAACACGACAAGTTAAATGAAAGCTTGTAATATTAAAATAGAACGGAACTAAGACAAAATGCGGCATTTTGTTTTAGCACTTTTCGTAAAATAACTTAAATATTATTAAGTGAATTTAAGTTCCCTTTGTTTATTCTACTATATACAGGATATAACCGAAAGCTTCTTTTTTATAAGTTGGTTTAAAGCTTTTACTGATTCTTTAGGTAAGAACCGTTTAATTCGTATTTCAATATAAAATATGATTATAGCAGATATGGACACACATTTTGAATTTAAATCTACAAATAACAGAACAAACAAAGAGCTTTTTTCTTACTTTATGATAAACATAATATATAGAGACTTTGTTCGATGACATTGACCACAGAATAGATATTATATAGAAGATATATATTAACCTTTATAATGTTTTTAAAGTGTAACTTAACTAGAAAAATACATATTTACAAAATGTATAAAAAATCTCTATTGGTGACCACCACAGTGCTCCGACCACATTGCTTCGACCACGACCACTTTTCCAATATGCTTTTAAAAGCGCTAGATGAATTTTGACACTTCTTACTTATTACCGAACTTTTCGAGACATCCCATTCTGAGTAGCGGAGCTTAACACCGTGTTTCGTCCACATTTTTTTATATAATCGAGGCCGTCATGGCACAAAAGCACAAGCGGCAGGAAGGGGAACGCTTAATGGGAACGAAGGTTCCCAGATTCCATCCACCTAGCACGAAATGTGCGAGGTACAAGATGAAACGTGGAAAATTAAATATACGAGAATACTGAGAAGCTTCACATGCCATTTCTAAGCACAAATTAATAAAAAAAACACACAATAATAATATTTCTACAGTAGGCAATTTAATAGGCAGCGTGTGCTCACACTTTGAACGCAACTTTTGATTTTGCGACACGTGACTTGATTCTAAATATGTGCTTACACTAGTGCAGAAACTTAACATTTTGTATTTTTCCATTACAGGTTAATGGACTTTTAGGTAAATATGTATTTTATTGATTCATTCATAGTAGAGCAGGGCTGAGAAGGCAGAGGGAACCTAGGAACCTGGGACCCTAGTGTTAAGATACTCCATTCTCATAAAGACACACACCCAACACCGCGCCTCATTTTTTTACCAGCGCTTATAGCAGTGTAAGCAGAGGGACCCCGATAAAATAGTGTTCAGATACTTCGTTCCCATTATGACACTTCCATGAGCGAAGAAGTAATAAAAATGGTAATTATTTCATTTCCTCAACTGGCAATCAAACCCACAAACTACTACGTCTATAGTTGCCCAGTGCCTCTGCGCCACAACAGGTCCCTAGTACCTACTTTATATTAAACAAAAATATCTATTTATATTATAATATAAACAACAAACAATCTGCAGATTACTATGTAAATTGAGTCACCAGCGTTTTGTATGATAAAAATCAGAGGCTTCATACCATTCGCTATGATTTGTGCATATACAATATACATCATAGATTATTTAGTGAAAGAATAGTAAAATTACAAAATGTCTAAAGATTAAGTAACTATCATATGCCTGTAGGCAAAGAAACTGATTGGTCTTCATTGAGACGTTTGTTGGTTCGATTCCGGCTTGAGGGACTAAAATATTTAATACTTCGTAGCATGGCAACGTGGGCAACAGAAATTTTAATATATATATATATATATATATATATATATATATATATATATATATATATATATATATATATATATATATATATATATATATATATATATATATATATATGAGGTACAGGTACAGGTATGGGTATAATTCCCGCTCGTGAGAACGAATTATTGAATGTTTACATTTCCTATCTAAGGAGAGATTATTACAAGGCAATGTGCGGCGTTGAGTTTCGCCATTCAATATGCAATATCTTGATAATTTGGTAGAAAGTGAAGAATAGTGTCATAACTCTATACTACTCAATATTCAGGATACAGCAAGGCTAAAAAAGTATAATTTCTAACACTTTTTCTACAAAACGTACAGTTCACATTCTCACTGTGAAATTGAACGATAATTTGCACTAAAAATTAACTATTTTCTAATATGGATATAACGTCGTAGGATTCGTTAAGGTTGTAAAACTACATTATAAATACCGAAGAAGAAATCGATTAGCCCAAATTTCACTCGAACACCATATCGTATATATTTCTTTACCGATCGTACGATAATGGATGAGCAAATATTACTGTATGTTAACACCTTCGTGGCGAAGTTACAATGAGAGTGGAAGGAAACGGGTTCAAATCCAAATAGGGTATAAGAAAATAAAATAAGTTTTTATTTATATTATTTATGTTTTCCTAGTTAAACTTTAAAATTTGATGTATTTTTTTTCAGCTTTACACAGAAGGAACTAAGTGTCAAGTCACTCCGTACTGTTCCCCACTTTCCGCTGAATTTAAGGCATTGCGTGCTAAACTCCTGGTTAAAGAGAGAGAGATCAGTCAATTAAGTTAGAAAAAGATAAATAGTTTTTTTTACATCTTCACACTTCATTAAAAAGTGGAAGTCCCAGAAGAAAAAGAGAATCGAGTGTTAAATCACCCTATTCTTTACTTTTCGCCCGCATTCAATACAATGCGTGTTAATGACGAACATTAACGCCACAAGTCTGTTACAGAGAGAAGAGAATGAGAAATAAAAATAAATAATTCCCCTAAGTCGAAATTGAACAAGCTACCGTAACTAAACACTGTACCTACATTGGCCTTATAAATTATTTTAACACGCTTTTATAGGCTTTACCTATATCTGATTGTCTAATAATCTATGTACGCTATTTAGATTCATTTCTCTTTTCAGAAAATCATAATTGAATCAATTGAATAAAACAATATGAAATTAATTTTTAATTTTTTTTTCTTTACCTAGTATTGCTTTAAAACTGTTGAACCAATAGCTTCACGCTGTATCCCGCACGAGGCAGGGTAGGCAGAGGGAACACGGGATCCTGGTGTTAAGACACTCCGACAGGTGACAGGAAAAAAATAATATTTTGAAATTAAATCATATTTTTTTCATTTCTTCGCTCTGGTAACAATTCGCAGTGTCGAGTATCGCCACTCAACACGTAATCTCTTAAAATTCGGCGGAAAATGGAAAACGGAAGTGGAACGGAGTGTCTTAACACTAGGTTCCCAAGCTCTGTTTACCCTACCATGTGCGGGATACAGCGTGAAGCTGATTTCTAATAATATCATCAGCCCACCATTTTATGCCATCTTAATGTTGTTAATTATTTATATATACAAAAACGTAAACAATCGTCTGTCTGACCTTACAATTATAAAGAGGTTAAAACAAATCTATTGTTACTTGTTTTCTATGTTACTGTACCTTTTTGTAAATCGACGTGAGAGTGCGTAGTTTTTGTGTGGGCTACGAATTTGGTCTTCGACTATTGAAACTGGGGACTAACTACATTTTTTAATTAAGTCTTTAGTGTAGATACAGTTGAGTATATGTGGGGTTCCAAATAATATAAGTTCAGTTACAGCTAATTATAGCAATTAATTTAATATAAAGCTTACTTCGCTTGTATATGATGTTTTCACAATTTAAATCGCTTAAAGCCTGTCATGGCACTGAGGCACATGCAAATGCAACAAGTTGTTGGTTCCATCCCCACTTGAGATAATATTTTTTTAAGATTTTCAATTTAAATATTTAACGTTTCCATTACTTCGTTCTGGTAATAAGGCAAAACGTAGGGTTGAGTTTCGTCATTCAACATATAAAGCCCCAAATTCAGCAAAACATGGGTAACATAAATATCTTAATAAAAACAGAAAGATTTATCACTAACTTTCCACTTTCCCTCTGCCTATGTCATGTGCAGGATACAGTGTGAAGCTAAAAACAATCGAAATTACCTTAGCTTCCAATTGTATGTGGTTCTTTCTACGGATATCGGGGGAGGCTCTATGCATTATCACTAATTCAAGGCCGACCATTCAATTGGTAAACGTTAATCAGCATTCATTCATTCAAAGGTTAAGTTCACATGCATTTGATCTGGTGTTTAGTTCAAACTCAAGTTATTTTAATCTTTTAAACTATCTTGATCGTATATTGCTTCACGCTGTATCCGGCACATAGCAGGGAAGGCAGAGGGAACCTGGGAATTTAGTTTTAAGACATTTAGTTTCCATTAATATATTTCAATTCTTTACTCCCAAATTTAAGGTATTATGTGTTGAGTGGTGGAGCTCAACGCCGTGGCTTACCTCGTTATCATATCTAAGTTAATGTAATTAAAAAAACATTTCAACTCACAACTTGTCGCATTTACGGTCGCAAATGTGCCCTGCACCACGACAGGTCTTAATTCTGATCGTATGTCTATGTATATAAAATATTTTCGAACTAATTTTGCAAGGAGAGATTATATTCTTTAATTACACGCGTAAAATGGCTGGACCACAGAAATTGGCAAAAAGTGAAGAAAGTGTCTCAAATGAAACAGAGTATGTTAGCATTAGTTTACTAGATTTTCAGCGGAATACAGAAGGATATTACGAAACAGACGAAATTTCAACAAAACAAGGTCAAACCAAACCTACCTTCAACTAATCAATAGCTCTATAAAAAAAGCTTTAAAAGCTTATTTATTTTGTTACTTTAAGCGATCCATTTATAATCCACAAATGTTTAGACAAACGTTTATAGATATCGCACTTGTTAATATTGTATGGGCGTTAAAAAATCATCATATTCAGTTCTCATACTGAGTCATCCGTTTCGTAAGACGCCCACGTCCAAATGAGATTAGAAACAAAACTTAATTAATCAAATGAGTAATCCAGAAAGGATTTTAATATGTCAAATTAAAATTTAAGGTTATCGTGGCTCAGGAGCAACGTGTAACTAAATGCGATAGGCAGTGGGTTCAATCCCCACTTGAGCAAAATTAATAATTTGAAATGAAATACCTTTTTAACATTTTCATTTCTTCACTCTCCTAACAAGGCAAATGTCGGCGTTGAGTTCCATCACTCAACACGCAAACCCTCAAATATGTCGAAAAGTGGGGAATTGAACGGAGGGTCTTAACACTATGTTCCTAGGTTTCCTCTACCCTGATACAGAGTGAAACTGAGTGAGAAAAATGTATGGTATTGCAAATGTATATTATGTATAATAATAAGTTTAATTTTGAATAAAAAAACTGAGGAATGGTCGGTTTTAATATTTTTTTCTTTATGCTGATGCATTCGTGACATTAAGAAACCTATTTCCTTATTTTCTACATCATTTATAAGACATAAATATCCTAATAAAAACAGAAAGATTTATCTCAGTTGAGTGAGTGAGTGAGTTGAATGATGGAACTCAACGCCTTGTTATATCAAGGACGAATAAAAATAATTTTATTATATTCCTCTTTTTTTTACAGATAAGATACGACTAACGAGCTTACGGGTCACCTAATGGTAAATGATCATCGCCACCCACGACCCCGTGTAGCACCAGAGGAGCTACAGGTGCGTTGCCGGCCTTTAAGGTGGATGGGCACCGGGACCCGGCATTACCCAATGCGAAACGCAGTGGCCGAAGCCACTACAGAGCCGAAGCCACTACTGAGCCGAGTCTGCCCCTGCGTGTTGATATTTCTGACACCGTGACTCTCGGGCTAAGAAACTAGTGTTAAGACACTCCGTTCCGTTCACTTTCCACCAAATTTGAAGCCTTGCGTGTTGAATAAATATTTACAGGACTCAACTCTACGACCTCCATTTCTTTAGTGTTAATGACACTCAGGTCCCTCGATTCTAAATTTAGACTGAGCTATGTACACTGTATTAGTACCAAACAGTAGTATGTTTATCCACCTCTTTAACTCAAAGTTTCTCAACTTACAGAATAAATACGCATAAGTTCCACTTTTCAAGTAAATATGGATATGGCCATATTAAATTACCATTCCATAATTATTTTCGAGTGTGTTTAAAATTAATTGGTCATACATATACGTGCAATGGGACTGAGTATTGTGTTACATGTTTTGTTGTTTTTTTTTTAGTATCACGCTGTATCTCGTGTATAGAAAGGCAGAGGGAACTTGGGAACCTGGTGTCATGATCTGTTCCTGTTAGGACACTTCTGTTCCCATTTTTCGCTTAGTCTTTTTCGCATTACATGTCAATCGGTAAATGTAACGATGAAAAAGCTCATCCATTGAGTGTATTCACTCAAGACATAATGCCTCCAGAATTTGGCAAAGAGTTGGAAACTGAAGTACCTCAGTAGAAACGGAGTATCTAAGCACTTGGTACCCAAGATCTTTTCCTGTACCCTGCTACGTTCAGGATATGCATAATGCTAAAAAAATCAGCTAAGGTAACAAGACTTGTGCGTCGATAACTGGATTATAAATTAGGAAAGGAGTGCGATAACATGAGGTTCCTTCACAAAAGAAACGTGTAGGTTTCCTTAAAGCATTGACTCACAAGTCACGTGACTACTTTTTGCGCATGCAAATATCAATATAAAAATACAATCGGTACAAATAAAGTATTGAACAGGACCTTTAAAACTACTCAAGAGTAAAATATACCCATAAGTCCTAACATTTGCATTTCTAACATTGTGTTGTCAATCATGCACGCGCACGCGCTTATCACGTAATCTAAATACATATATAGTTAAAAACAAACGTAAAATGTGTATACGTATATACACATATACATATATGTATGTACAGATATTTATACCTTTTTCAGATATATACTTTAGCTTTACGATGTATCACGCACAAGGCAGGATGGACAAAGGGAACTTGGGAACCTAGTGCTAGTATACTTCGTTGTTCCTCACTATCGTAATTCGTCGTCGTAATATATCTATATATATATATATATATATATATATATATACCTTATTAAAATCTAATCATGTGTTCAGGAGCTACGATGCCTCAGGCAGACAGACATACAGATCAAACTTACACGTGTATAATATAAATTACCGTATCGTATATAACACAAGTAAACAGTGGGAACTTAGGAACCTCCTGCTGAAACATTCCGTTCCCATTCAGACACTATACACATATTTATATATACATAGCAACTTTGTATATCATCCGATGCATCCGCTTGAAATAGAACCATAAAGCATTTAAACGAGGTGTCTATACAAAGTCGAGTCACATAGCGGCTTATCCAGGAATTCTGGTACATCTGCCAGATGCTATTGACATTCATGAATTAACTTGGCAATGCCCGTAATGGTTCTGTGGCACAAATGTGTGGCTGTAAACAAGACGGTCGTGAGTTTGAATCACTTGGGGAAAAAAAATATTTTTTAAATGTCCTCACTCGAAAAGCAGAGTTCACTATTAAACACGCGATGCCTTGAGTATTTGTGAAACTTAATAATACCTTAGAAATTGTAGGCCACAGATTCAGTGGCAGAAATATGTTAGGGCAGCGTTGAGTTCCGCTAATCAACATGCAGTGCCTCAAATTCAGCGGAAGGTGGAGAACAGAAGTGGAACGGAGTATCTTAACACTAGGTTCCCAAGTTCCCTCTGCCTACCCTGCCATGTGTGAGATTTCAGTAAATTTATATGTACATAAATATAGATAGAAAATAAATCCTTCACACTTTCTTACTTTTTGTTTAATAAATTAAGAAATAAAAAAAATTTTCTTTTTCACTCTTTTCTCTTTCTTTCCTTCACAGAGTATTTCGCACTTGCTAGTGTAGTCAAGGAGAACTTAAGAACCCAATGTTGAGACATTGTGTTTCTATTAAATCACTTTCGTTCCCCACTTACCGCCCAATATGAGGTATTGCGTGTTGAGTGGCGGAACTTACCACCGCGCTATGCCTTGTTATTAGAGCAAAGAAATTAAAACAATAAATTTTTAAGTTGAAAATATTAAATATTTCATTTCCTCGAGCGGGGATCGAACCCACAACCTGTTGTCTACAGTCACACGCTGCCCCTGCGCCAAAACAAGCCTCATGATCTATGTACCATTCTTTAGATTCCATAACAAATTCACATTTTCATAGTTACAAGTCTATTCAATTTTGCAATAAACTGCGCGTAGGCATAGAATGATGAGTTACTATTGATTACTTTTGAAAATCTTATTTCACTTTAAATGTATTGGGTTGATGTATTCTTAACTACATTTCTTATAAGCAATTTACGTACGTCAGTAAAAACTTAACAATATGTAAAATCTAGGCTTTCGGGGATTCCTTGTATTAAAAGGAAAAACGTAAGCTTTTTAGGATCATTTTGTTTGTCATCCGTTTTTTTAAAATTGTTCATTGATATTCAATATTCAGGTCAACGGCCCTTTGGAGCTTAAAAAAATCAAGCTTTTAAATCAACGCAATCATAAGATACGATCATTTATGCATCGTTTTTCGGTGTATTTTGTATGAAACTCATCCGGTAATTCTTCTATAGCGTACATCTCGTTGATCTAGTTATATAATTTGGCACGAAGTAAGAACTTAGAATACAAAAAAATATATATAACTATTTAAAAAAATACATTATAAGTTTAAATTTGTAATTCACGATAAAATACTAATTTTGTAATTAAAAATAATATTATTTTTTTACTATTTTTAAAGTGTTCTTCCACACTTAGGAAAGAAAAATACTAAATTTAAAAACGAACGAAACAGGATTTGAAACTGCGCCTCTTGGAAACCGTCCAAGCGCTCTGACCAAGCCATTCGTTCTCACCAAGCTACGTCGAAATTCTTATACGCTTGTTACAATTTATTTATGTTATTAGCATCTCTGTAAGGAGATTTTCACAAATTTCCGCTACCAAGAGGCGCAGGTTCAAATACTGCTTTGTACAATTTTTATACGTTTTTAAATTCAGTAGTATATGTAATTTATACTATACTAATCTTTATTTATAATAAATGCTACAAACATAAATTTTTCATTCTTATTATCAAAATCTATAGAATACTCGTGGACTGTGAAAAACAAATATGTATATTTATATGTATTACAGATAAAACCTATTACAAAGTAGTAATTGTAGTTAATTTTATTCCAAAACTTTTTACCTGTCAATTTTTGTAACGTTAAATTGCCGTTGACATACAAACTTTATATTGGTTGGCTGAAATAACTGCAAACCACAGGTTGTGGGTTTGATCCCCACAGGAGGAAATGAAATATTTAATGTAATCAGATATGTTCCGCGACTAACTATGTCTCAAATTCGACAGAAAGTGGAGAACGGAATGGAGTGTCTTAACACTGGGTTCTCGGGTTCCCTCTGCCTACTCTGCTGTGTGCGGGTTATAGCGTGAAACTAGTAATAAATATACACAATAGAACTAACATCTAAGGCGTTGAATACACAAAATACGATGATTAACTTGGTTTAAATCAATAATTCAACTTTAACCTACGTGTGGTTCGCCATAAGTCGATTTAAAACGTATGAGTAATACATTCACATATTTGGGTGAAGGGCATACATACATACATTGTTGTATGTAACTGTATTATAATTTTAATAAGCCTTATTTTGATTTATATATAAAGAGCAACTGTAGATATTATACATATATATATCGTGACGTAGTATAAGCGTATTGCTGAAATCGGGAAGGTATTGGGTTTGATTTCCTGAGGATTCGATATGCATTTTTTACTCTAGAAGGTAATTGTACACTCTGTGTGTCTAATTCCAACGAACAGCGTCGTTAAGTGACTAAGCTCCCTGTTACATGCGGTATAGATCGAAAGTCTAAAAAAAAGCTTTTTAATGCTCAAAAAGTATAAAAATTGCCAATAATTTAGTTAAAAAGCACCTTCTAATGGAAATTGTACCTGCATTTATCACGCATTATGATTAAAAACGCCATCGTGGTTAAACATAAATGATATATGATTTTAGAAATGTTTCAAACTATTATTATGAAAATTAAAAAAAAACAAACTTTCCTTCCAGTCCGTTACTGTCTCCACTTTCCGCTGATTTTGAGGCATTAATTATTGAGCGGTGGATTTCAACGCCGCGCTCTATCTTTTTACCAGAGCGAAGAAATGAAAATATTAAATATTTAGTTTCCTCGAGTGAGGATCGAGCCCACAAACCTCTTGTTTATAGTCACACTATTGTATACTTGTGGCATGACACTTAAAAGTCCAAACTGTGTCACTGTGACGCTAAATTTCTAGTAACGCAATTCTTAAGGGTTTAATATATCGAAGTAAGTAAAGGGAACCTGGCAATCTCATGTTAAAGCACTTAGTTCACAATAAGACATTTCTGTACACCGAATTGAGACATTGTGTGTAGAGTAGCGGGGTTAAACGCCACCCTTTGCCTCATTACCAAAACGAAAAAATGAAAACACGAAATATTTCATATCATCAACTGAGAATCGAATCCACAACATGGCATCACTATAATTATTTAAAGCAAAATTATATTTTGCATTATAAAATAAGCTTAATGTAATTTTATTTATTCAATTTGTCCAGTCCAGCGCAGTGACTTATTAGCGAGCTGGTAAGATAAATGATATCGCACGGAGATGAGCGATATCGCATATCCGTTGTCGAGTCTCGTATTTCCTACTCTTTAATACGTGGTTTGCTCTTTTTGTACTATATAATTATATTGTGGTTAGAATTTTGAGGCCATTTTATGGTAGAAAAGTGCGACTGTGACTAATTGGTTGTAGATTCGATCCCCACTAGAGAAAATGAATATTTCATTATTTTTTTTTTATTTTCTGGGGATTGTCGTGGCGTAGCGGTACAAGCATGTGATTGTATACGACAGGTTGTGGGTTCGATTTCTACTCGAACAAAAGAAATATTTAATATTTCCAAAAATATTTAATTTCTTCGCTCTGAATACGAGGCAAAGCGCGGCGTTAAGTTGCGCCTCAAATTCGGCAAAAAGTGGAACCAAGTTCCATCTGCATACCCTGCGTCGTGCGATATAGAGCTAAAAAAATATTTACTCGCTGTGTTAAAAAGACAATATGCGGTGCTTAGTTTTGTCTTTTTTCTGTTTAAATGACACAAGTAATGTCACCGAAATTCAGCGGAAATAAAAACAGGAAACAAAATGTTAGAAGAATTTCTTGTAAATTCAGCATTTTGTATATAATGTGTGTTTGTATAATGAATACCAAGTAAAAAGCTAAAAAAAGCTTAAAGCTTAAAGCTTTGTATAAATACGATAACCTATCGTAAATTATTTGTCAATTAAGCGAATTTTATTCCTACCTAGAGATGAATTTTCCATATAATATACGTACCTATGTATGTATATAGAAAAAAATGCTAATAAACCTATAATGTATGGGCGCATATTCTCAAGTATATTTGTTTGGAGAACGAGCGCATTTGTTCGTAAACGCGTATCACCTTTACATCGGGATAGTGTTATACAAGAAATTTAATAATAAATATTGAATAAAATATCCTTTCAGGGACGTCATGGCTGGAGATTCGATTTCTACTTGAGGTAAAACGGAATAAATGGAATATTAATATTGTTTTTTTAAATTAACGCTGTAACCTGCATATAGCAGGGTAGGTAGAGGGAACCTGGGAAGTCTCTCGATATTCACTTTCCATCCAACTGAACTTAGGCATTATGTATGTACGTGTCTCGTTGCCTCTAAGAACAAAGATATGTATAGCAGATTAAGAAAATAAAAATATTTATTTTTTCATTTTCTCGAGTTGTAATTGAACTCAAAAATATCAAGTTTCCAGCATGGCTTTCCCCAGCGCTAAGACAGCTTCGCTGCTGATGATATTCCGTTTTTACTTTCTGCCTACATTCCATTGAATCTATGTATATTTAGTTAAATCTGCCACTCAACACGCAATGCTCCGAACTCGACGGAGAGTGGAGAACGGAACGGAGTATCCTAACACTAAGTTCTGAAGTTCCTTCTTCCTCCCACGTTAGGGATACAGCGTAAAGCTATATGTTGCATAGTACAGCTCAAATTGAATTCTTTAATTTTCCAATGACTATATACATACATTCTATTAAATAAAAGGGTAGGCACAGGAAAATTAGTGTTAGAACACATCGTTCTCCGCGCATTGCCCAAAATTTTGAACTATGAAATTTTATAATATTACTTATTTAGCGACGGAGCTTAACGCCGCACTTTTTTTTTCAGTATCCATAAACATATAATTCTATTCTATGTCAAAACTAGCATTATTTGTATATTTCTTCTACTTTATACCGTCCAAAGTGACCGCACGCGTCGTCTTCACGCAGGTGTTCGCAACTT
>DWMZ01002341.1:0-14277 GCA_018249855.1 Eueides tales michaeli | reverse complement strand
ATATATATATATATATATATATATATATATATATATATATATATATATATATATATATATATATATATATATATATATATATATATATATATATATATATATATATATATATATATATATTTATTCCTTAAATTTTTCATTAATTCGTATAGTAATAGTTACAGTTTCATTCAAATATGTAACTTTGTTTACTAAATTCTGATTTATAAATTAGAAATAAATTACGTGATGCAGATGTTTCATTTTCATAAGATTTATTATTGTCCGAGCGTATATACAACGTGCATTCATGTTATATATAATAATATGTTAAACGTTTTAATCAATAATAGATCGGTCAATGTCAAAATAGATGCCTATTAATTATATGAGAATGCATTCGCTATCTATTATTATTCACTGCACAGATCACATAATCACATAGTACTAGCCAAATCTTTTAGTTTGTATTTAACTTAAAAAGTTAAAAAAAAATGGCGCAGGGGCATAAACGTATGACTGTAAACGCGACAAGTTATGTGTTCGATACCCTGAAATAAAATATTTAATATTATTAAATTAAATATTGAATGTTTTTATTTCTTAGCTCTGGTATAAGACTAAACGCGGTTTTGAGTTTCGCCACGAAAAAGCATAAAGCATTGCCACGTACAGCATGAGTCAAACATGCAATCGAGAGCGCGGAACAAGTGATAGAGAGGCACGATCGGCTTAAGCAGTAATAAGTACTTGTAATTATTGTGACTATTAAGTCAGTAATTATACTGTGTATAATTTGAGTGAAAAAGTAATTAATTTAAAGAGTACATAATCTTAAGTGATTGAAAAAAAATCAGTGATAATAATTCAATTAAATCCTTAAAAGTATATTACTTTTCATCAATGTTTTTTAATGACGTTGTCAAGTAAATGACGTTGTCAAGTTAAAGACAATTTGTTTTTTTCTAGAGACTAATTTTAGTTTAAATATTTACTTCTGAATTTTATTGCTTAAAGAGCTTTGATATCGAAAAGCTAACAGATCGGTTATTTCCATTTATTATGTAGGTAGGTATTTTATTGTAACAAATATTACCTGCATAATAAGTATAAATAATTAATGAGTTTTTAGTTTTTTAGAGAAACAGGCAATTAAATATAAGCTTACCTACGCATGATCACGGTCTACTGCAACGAGTGCTAAAGAGTTTAATATAAAACAATTAAATTAATTACCTAAAATATAATAAAATTGTGCATATTGCAGCACGTTTCTAAAGCTTAGTCATATTATTTATTGCATACATTTTAAAGGGTTGTGTTTATTATAGGCATTAAATCTTTGCTTTCTTGCATGATCCAAGGTAAGTCATGTGTACATATACATAGAGACGGTTAAATTATTATGTGTCTAGAAATATGTCAAGACGATGAAATACTGTCTTAGATGTATTGCTATTATATGAAATTTAACTATTTTCTCCATCATTTAACCTAAAATAAGTGGTGCTTAAAGCCAAAATTTTAACGGTTTGTTTCTGGAATTTGAATCATAGGTGTCAATGAAGTGGAAAATATAATTTTATTTTGGCACTGGCAAATAATTTTCCTTACAGTATTATTTACTTGTGGGATCTGGATGCCAAATGCAAATAATTCTTTAAATAGGTCCTATGATGAATGGTTTGCGTTACTGTACTCTACTAAATTAGTATTTGTGTTATGCGGTATAATTAATTGTAAAATATTGTTATAGTATCCTACAACATCATTAAAGATTTAATCTGGACAAGTGTTGAACATGGCAATGGTACAAGAGTAACACGGTCGCTACAAATGAATATTTCATTAGTAACGAGGTGTCTGAAGTTGATTTTATCGTAGTGTGTTTTGATGGTATCACTAAAGGATCTTTATTGCTACTGTCATAGTAATGACATTCTCACTCTCAGATTTACATTTATAAACTGGCATGTGTAAGGTGATGACGACTTTATTCTTAGTAAATGCCAAATACTGGTTAATATGATTAATAATATTTATGATAAGGCTTATAATATATTGATGTTTAATTATATATATCCTTACAGTAACTAGACATAAAAATCTGCTATTGTTTATAGTGAATTCAACACTTACCTTTTTAATTATTCCAACACTATCTTTTCAGTTATGCAGTAAATGGGTAAGTAGTATCTAGTTAAAATATTTGACTTAAGGTTTCTTTACGCGTAGATACATCTCACACAAGAACAAATACTATTAATATTTTTACTGTTTTAAAGTCTTATTCCACACTTAGGAAAGAAAAATACTAAATTTAAAAACGTATAAAAATTTGAACGAAGCAGGATTTGAACTCTCACCCCTTGTCCAATCGCTCTAACCAACTAAGCCATTCGTTTTCACCAAACTCCGTCGAAATTTTTATATGCTTGTTACAATTTATTTATGTTGTTAGCATCTCTGTAGTGAGATTTTTACAAATTTTAGCTATCCAAAGACAATTCGTTTAAAATTATCGTTTGGCAAGAGAGAATGCTATTAATGAAATATTTTTACTATTTTTAAAGTTTTATTCCACACTTAGGAAAGAAAAATATTAAATTTAAAAACGTATAAAAATTTAAAATATAAAATTGTAGGCCTTCAGTGGGTAGGATATAGTGTGAAGCTAAAAATAAACAATTATACATACATATGTATACGTATAACAACGGCAGTATACAAATACTACATTAATTTATATTCTTGAAAAGTATTATATAACGTAAAATTACATTATTTGAAAGATATTTTGTTTTACGAGAAATTCGTTGTTAATTCGACTCAGTAAAAATATATTATTTATTTTTATTAATTTTCTTCATAAAATTTTATCATTTTTTTGTCAAAAATAAAACTTTCGAAACTGTTTTTTTTATTATTCATAATAATATAGTTACTGAAACAAAAAATACTTTGAGAAAATGTTAAATATGTTACGGAAGCCTTGTAATCAACTGTAAAATATTTTTGTTTGTATTCTAGTCGTTGTCACATCAGTGACCGATGGTTTTTAAATTTTGTGCGATGAAAATAGGGAAAGCGTAACACCGTTGTAAGATATTTGGGACTGTTCCAAAAATAATGATAGAAAATCGAAAAATTATAATAATTTTTTTTGCTTGCTTTAAGAAAAGTAGTATATAACAAGTTTTCATTGTACTGTGTATTCTAAATAAGAGTTTGATTTTTTTAAAATTCCGAGGTAAATTATGTAGATGTATAGGCCTTTGTCAAATAAAAGTTAAGTATGCCTATACCCATTTATTAGCATACTTGTTTTTTTTTAATAATTTTCTACTTAGTTCCACATTAACATGAGTAGCGCAAATTTATGCAAAAAATTTCATTAAAGGAACATTGGGTGAATGTAAACTATTAAATGAATAAAATTGTATAATACATATTAAGGTTTATTTATTTAATATGAGAAATAATGGAGATAAAATAAATATTATTAAATAGGCAACAATTATAATTTATATATTATATAACTCTTATATTATTCAAATAATTTCTCATCAGAATCTATCTTTAATGGCTTAAATATAATATTGAATATGTTAGAAAATCTGTTTTTTGGCATCTTTAATAGGAAGTGTGGCTTTATGGTCGAAATATCTTCTTTAATTTCTTCGCTATCATTACTTTCCAAGTTATCTACAGAGTCAACGAGGTATTTATTATACATAGAATCATATAAATCTAAAGATGTTTTATTAAATAAATTATTATTTTCTTCATAATCTGTTGTAATTTCGTGGTTCAATTCGGGAGCTATGTATATATTATTATTTATGACCTTAACGTCTTCCTGTTCTAATTCTTTACCGATATCGTCCTTTACTATATCTTCAGTTTTGTATTTTTGATACTTGTTTTCTTCTCTTTTAGCGGCATATTCAGTTCTTTTCGCGTAACTATTCTTTTTGGATTTATAATCAAATGGTTTTTTAGTAAATTTAGGCCGTATTGCCGAAGCTAATAATCCACTTGGAGCTTCGTTATCAAAATCAGTAGGCTGCCACATTTCACTATTAGATTTTGAACTATATGTGTTAATTGGCTTACTACCTTTATTGTATGAAGCAGATTCAGTCTTATGAGTTATTACAATATCTTTGACTAAAGCATTAGGAAGATTAAAAAGTTGCTGAATTTCAATGTCTAAGTCAAGAGGGAATCCAAGTGAAAATATTGCGTCATAATTTATTTCCACATTAGTTGTAGATCCGCTTCGAGTAGGTTTTATATATGGAGAAACAAATACAAAAATATGTAAAGGTAACCCTTCTGGAGTGCCTTTAGGCAAAATTAGGCGAGAAGGGAATTGTATTTGAGACCAAATTGATTTTGACGGTAAAGTCTCTACACCGAATTCGGCATCTAAAATTCTTTTACGAATATTTTCTAAAGAGATTAAATCATCTGATAATTTCATCATTTCATGTGATGCTCTATTTATAAGATTAGAGCCTATTTTTAAATTATATTCGAAACAATCTAGTAACATTAGCATATTTTTCTTTTCAATTAATTGACCAGGCATCATTTTTGGACCGATGTACACTCTTACTAAAGCTTTCTGCGCAACAAGAGATGAAACGCTTATTTTAAAAGCAAATGGCTTGCTGCTTAATCTTGATTGACTTATTTTTACTTGAAATGTAGTGTCATCTTTTTCTGTTTTCAGTGCGCTAGTGACATCAAACTCAAAATTTTCAAAACTTGTCATCATTTTTTTTATTTCTATATTTTGTACTTCCACTCCAGGAAAATAGAGCTGGTCTCTAGTGTAGCTAGGTAAAACTTGTAAAGCGTTATCAACGATATCAACAATTTTTTTATTCAACTTCCAAAATAGAGGATCTCTTACAGTTGTCATAAAATGTTCCAGAACTGAGGGTTCGCTGAAAAGTTAAAAATATATATAACAGATTTTAATATAATCTTAACGATTAATATATTTCAATAGTAAGCAATGACAATTATTTAAATAAAAATTGAAGAAAAACCTATTTTAATTAACTAAAATTAGAATTGAGTTTTAATTCAAGTTAGTCTAGGCTTGTGAATAAATTAGACTTATAAAATCCTGTAGTGATTATATTTAATTACAACAATCACTATAATATGTGATTTAAATACTTATAATAAAATACCTTGTAACGCTTTTTTCTCCACTCAATAATTGTAAAGCCATATTTTCGTAAGAATTTTCTCCTTTTATTAATATCTCCATCAAATGATCAATAATGGCGGATTTTCTATAACCTCCATCTCTCTGCAAGTATTTATACTTTTTTAATCATATTAGAATTTAGTAAATTAAAAAATATATATTAAAACCATACCATACCATATGAAGCACCACGGTGGGAATATTATTTTCAATATTTTTCAATAGCCGTATAGTCTCAATGTCACTGTTACCTGATGAGCGACTAAAGTCTTTACCACTCGAATATATAAGCATAGAATCATAAGAATATAAATCACTGAGATTATCCCAATCAATTCCTTCTATTTCAGGTAAACCATTTGAATATCTTTCTAGGTTGTAACGGGCTAACATCTGCTTAATTACATGATAAAAAGATTCTGCGCTATTGGTCGAGTATCGTGAATTACTAATCCAATTTATAGTTTTCAATTTTTTCAAAAAGTAAAATGAATTTAGACCAACGTCCTCGTGAAAGTAAGCCAATTTATCGTCACTCTCATCGTAAATGTTTGTTGTATAATTTACATCTAATATGTAAGAATTGCCGACGTTACGAACGTAATCACTTAAATCTGTCATTCCACCTCTTATTAATGATGACGCTTTTAAAATAAAATCTTTTCTAACGAAATAATTTGGTAACAATTCGTATGGAGCTGGTATCGATATTTTCTCAGTATCACCTCTATTTAAAATTGCAAGATATATAGCGTCGACGAACAGTCCACAATTTACATTCTGACGCGCCCAACAAGCAGCTTTATAAAATGTGTCAAAATCTTTAGCGTAGAAAAGTATTTCATATACAATTTTAAGCTCATTAAATTGTTCTACATTATATTCCGAGAATATTTCACCTTTTGGCAGTAAACCTTTACTTGCCCTTAAATTCTGCAAATTTTCTATAATATCTGGATCCTGCAAAATAAGGAAATTAATTTCAATATTTTTTTTGTAAAATATGAAAGATTGTTAATTAATTCTAAAAATCTCTATATATATTACCAAATAAATCCCATTATAATTATTTAATTTGAACTCTTCACTTAATCTTATTATAACAGGATCTGCACTTTCTTCGCAAACATTTTCAAATAATGGAAGCAATAATTTTTGTACATTAACCCATCCTACCTGTACTGTAAAAAATTGCAATATATGTATATACAAATAAATTAAATATTCAAATTAGGATATTCCCTATATTCTTTAGCATTTTTAATATTTTTGACCCAAAAATATAAAATCATCAATAGCGAGTTGTGACGCTTATTATATAAAATATTTATACATTTTGCACGGTATTTCGTTTGCGTGTAATTTTAATTTTTCTTTCTTTATTTACATCGAGATATACTCTTACGTCCCACAGGGAACGTAAGCGCTAAATTTTACTTTTCTAAAGCTAAGCGTTATTTGGCAGTCAACCAGTGAATGAAGAGTTTTATACATATAGATAATAGTTAATTTGGATATTACTATGTATATTATTAGAATTCATCTTTATCATTGTGATCTATATTAATTTAAAATAATTATTTTATATGTATGTATATATTTTTAATATTTATATATATTAAATATATTTTTTAATTAGCAATATTAATTAAAAATTAGCAACATAAAATGAGAAAATTTTCTTACCAGGGCTCGTATTAATCGAAGAAGGGGGTTCTTGTATAATATATCCCCTAACATGCAAAACTAGTACAGCTAAAAGTAATGTTATTCCCTTCATTTTGAATTAAGTAATGGATATCCTCAAAATATGTATTTCATTTTATACTATTGTATAGAATAGTTCACTGACACTATTTATTTCAATTACAAAACGATAAGTGGTTGAACGGACTAATAAATACCATGACAAAACTATTACGTAGGAATAAGAAAGTTTATTAGGGCGATAATCCTCTTTGTTTATAATAATTAAAAACTTTATTGCTTTTATTATATGTAATACTAATCACTGAGTTCTGTAACTAAGTTCGTAAGATATATTTGTAACAAGTGTTTATCTAATTTAATGGATCTTATAGTATATATAACTAAAGGTTACTAAACTAAGCTTACTTCAGATTACAATATTTAGGTGAACAGGTTAGTTGATATCAAGTTTTCTTGTGTAATAAGTGCGTATTAATGATGAAGAGACATTAAGTTATGTATGTAAATGAAATATATAACTAATATATAGAAATGAAGCAATCAACTACAAAATGTATGAGAACCTTGCCAGGACTGTGAGCTTGTTTACAAATTTGATGGTAGAAATTGGCCGTTGATATTTATTAAATTTTTGCAGTAAATAGCATTTTTTTTACTTTGTGCTTTTTATTTATTTTTATATATAATACTAAGGTAACCTACCTTGTTATTGCAATAATACGATAGTTGATTATACAAAATAAAAACAATTTTTAAGTGATAAGATTATGAAAGTTCATGCATGTGTAATAATAGGTTAGGCATATTGATAGCTAAAAAAATAAAATACGAATATTGTAATGATTTATTAACATATTTTTGTTTGTCAAAAAATTTAAAAAGCCTAATAATTAAGTAATTATATTTGTACTAAATTTAAAAACGTATAAAAATTTGAACGTTCAAATTTTTATACGTTTTTAAATTTAGTATTTTTCTTTCCTAAGTGTGGAGTAACACTTAAAAAATAGTAAAAATATTTAATAAATAGCATTCTCTTGCCAAACGATAATTCTAACGAATTGTCTTTGGGTAGCGGAAATTTGTAAAATTCTCCCTACAGACATGCTAACAACATAAATAAGTTGTAACAAGTGTATAAGAATTTCGACGGAGCTTGGTGAGAACGAATGGCTTAGTTGGTCCGAGCGCTTGGACGGTTTCCAAGAGGTGCGGGTACAAATCCTGCTTCGTTAAAATTTTTATACGTTTTTAAATTTTGTATTGTTTCCTAAATGTGGAATAACACTTTGAAAATAGTAAAAATTATATTTGTGTTATTATATTTTTTTTGAGAGACTTATATTGAGTACTTCTTTAAAATATAGTTAAGCTATTTAATCGGTGTTAGATATTTTTTAACTTTTTTTGTTTTTAATGTTACTCATATATTAAATTGAGGTTATCTAGACAACCAGACAAAAAACGAGCATGCTATTTTGTTCTAACTTGTAATAATTGTATTATATCTCCATGCACGTAATAGTGTGAGGCTGCAATCAAATTTAAAATATTTTTTTATGCTCGTTTACGGATTATTGAATATTATACTGATTATTGAATAAAGCAACTATTACGACTATCATACTGGCGTGTGATATACAGATAAAGCTATGTAAATCATTAATGTAAGATAATGTACATATTTTGTTAAATGTAAGATTCAATTCAACATAATAAGATACCATACCCCTTAAAGTAATTGGTATGCACATCTAAAAAAATTAAACATATTTGTTTATTTTTAATAAATTTAACCTAATAATTTCCTTTTTTCTGCTTTACTCTGCACATGTCCCTTGCTGTCACGTGTCATGGTAGGCAGTGGGAACTTGAAAACCAGGTATACTGGGTACTTTCCGCCTAATTTAAGGCATTGCGGGTTGCGAGGCAGAATTTAACGCGCGCTTTGCCTTGTGACCAGAGCGAAGAAATATAAAAAATAAATATTTATTTTCAAAATATTAATTGTATCGTTTCTTCAAATGGGGATCGAACCCACAACCTGTCACGTTACGCTTGTGCCCCTCGTCAGGCTTCTACTTATTTATTTCAAATCTAAAATTAAAAAAAATATTATTAGTTAATCTTCATTCATTCATTTCTTCAATTATAGCGTTTCGAGCGTGCCAGTTGAGGACAGTTCACTTCGCCAATGTCACGTTGTATGAAAGACTCACGAGAGGAATTGATAAGTACAAAAGAGACAACGGTACACAATAATATAATTTATTAATCTTGTATAAATAAAACAAAATAAAAAAGTATATTGCGCCATCTAGTGGCTTATTGGTACAGCTTAATTACATTTTACTGTTTTCAGTATCAATCAAAAATCAAAAATCAATATATATATATATATATATATATATATATATATATATATATATATATATATATATATATATATATATATATATATATATATATATATATATATATATATATATATATATTAAATTTAGTGTATTATCATTTTATTACAATATTTTTTTCTTTATTAATAATATTTTATAATTTTATTATTTTCATATGTTGTTAATACAAAATCATTGTTATCAATCACTCACTATTATTTTTAAGGTTCATAGAAAATGCCGTCTATGGCTTAGAGAAGTAAACAATTTTTTAGCGACATCTAGCGTAATGTCATAATAATACGTGTAATGTTAAATGAAAACAGTAAAATGTAATTAAGCTGTACTAATAAGCCACTAGATGGCGCAATATACCTTTTTATTTTGTTTTATTTTTAAAGATTAATAAATAATATATTTTAAAATTTTAGGATTGAAATATTTAAGTATAAGCCTGACGAGGTGCAGGGGCACAAGCGTACGGAAAGTACCCAGTATACCTGGTTTCCAAGTCCCACTGCCTACCCTGACACGTGACAGCATAGGACATGTGCAGAGTAAAGCAGAAAAAAGGAAATTATTAGGTTTGATTTATTAAAAATAAACAAATATGTTTTATTTTTTTAGATATGTAGGGTAAAAGAGGCTAATGGGAGTCACTTAAGAGAGAAATGAAATAAAATTTAATTTTAAAAGTAAATATTTATTGCATCCACCTTTGAACATAATATACCTAATGTACTATGAATTGAGATCAGTTTCAACTTCAACTTAGAAAATTATTTAAGTTTAAAATAATAACAGTTTCGACTCCCATTACACCGATATGAGGGTAATGGTGGCCAAGCTAGGGGCAATCAGAGTCAATGAAAATCTTCTCGTGTACAAATCGTCTTGTGTACTTTAATTTTCTTTCCCTTACCTTTACGTTTCCATTTCTCACTTTCTTACTGTTTTTCTCCTTTTTTCTTCATTTTATTTTTCTATTAGGTTTTTTTTTCAGTAGCGTTGAAATTAAAATTATTGCATGTTGCTTTTTTCGGCCCTGTCATGTATTAATAATATGTGTCTCTGGTAGCTTGATAAAATGTCCACCAGGTCCTAACATTTCAAGTCAAATTACATTTTACTATTTAACAAAATAAACTACACTACAACAGGCTTTAACAGCTCCAAAAGCAACTCTTACCGAAGTTTTAACCTATGTAATCGACAAGATGTTGTTGGTTAATTCACAAGAAATTTAATGTACGCTGGTGTTCCTAAATTTTTTACATGGAACAATCAATTGGGAACCTCTGAAACGAGGCATTCCAGTCCCAGGATTTACCGACATCGATAATATGTTATAAAAAGAATATATAAAGTATAGACTTTTTAATTAAAACAAGTTAAATTTTAATTTTTAATAAAAACAAGTTGATTTTTTTATTTACAACCGTGCTATTGGCACATTCCAGGAATAATATTCGTGCCAGTAATAAGTTGTTTCAAAGGCTTGACATTATCGCTAACTTAACTTATCGTAATACCATTGGATGTACAATATTTTTGGCTCCGACATGTATCGGAGTGTCGTTGTCGTCGTCATTATTGTCACGATCGAGAACTCACACTGAATAGAGAGTCCGTACTACTGACGCACGTTAATTATACTCGTGTTTCACAATACTGAATTGTCAACTATCGTCAGTAAACTATCCACTAATACGTCATATATATAACACAAGTTTATTAATTCATTATGCTCTAACACGGCCATACTAGATCGAGACGCGCTTTCGTGGCTCTTACATGTGACTAAACCAGTTATCATTTAAACAATAGCATGATTCGTCACAGAGTTTCAATACTCTCAAAATATAACATGAAGCGTAACAGCATTCCAATGTTCTCAAATTATAGCACGAAGCCCACTAGCAATGCTTTTAAATTTTAGCACAAAGCGTAACAGCATTCCAATGCTCTCAAACTATTAATGAATGCCTTTAAATGCCTTACCCATATGTGCTAACTAGGTTATATTGTATTTAACAAAATATTTAAATTGTAAATAAAAAGAAAATTAGTAAATATAACATTTAAGAGCAATACTTTAAATAACACAATAAATAATTTCAACCATTTTATATGTAATATAAATGAATTTTCACTTACGATTCCAATAACAGTTAAATGACAAACTTAAATGAAAAAAGAGAACCAAAGTTTACACTTACTATCAATCAATTTGTAATGCTAGTTACACAGCTTCAAATACTTGGTAATGTAACAAATGTATTAATAGGTAATAGGTACAATAACAACTCCATCAATATAACCATTTTTATTTTATTATGGTATTACTATTATTTTATCTAACTCCTCGGACACATTCGTCATTCTAATTACGAACTGTACACACGTTACCTTAATTTGTGCGCTTGTAACAAAAATATTACAAAAAAAAGACTATTTAATATGTAGCCTACTGTGTAAAAGAGCGTTCACGCTACTACTTACTCGCATAGATATTCCATATTAATACAAGGCGAAGAATCCGATGAGAAAGAAGAACAAGTATCATGTCCAATAACACAGCTGGAAATAAATTGATTCGAGAAATAACCTCAGAAATTAAAAAAATTAGTAAAAAGAAATTCGAAACAGTTAAAAAGAAATTTAAGTTTCGTTTCAATTCATAAGGGATCAAATATCAAATATCGAAAAGTCTTTTAAAAAACACGAAAACAAATTTAAAATTCTACAAGATAAAAATATACAACTCTAAAATAATAACAAAAATCTGGAACTTCGCGTCACCTCTGCTGAATTTAAACTGCAAGAAATAGAATAAAGGTACCTAGAGAGTTCCGTTGAAATAGCAGGCAGACACCGCACTACAAAAACCTCAAGCGGTCAAGCAGTTGCTGCAAAATTAAAAATGGACGCTGATGACATTAAATGTATACGCGTGATGAAACCAACAAAAAATAAGGAACGATCCGGATCTCTTATTATCGAAATGAAGAACCAGGTAGACCAGGGAACAATGGCTAACGGCAACTAAGCAAACACGGTCAATTGTGGGTGACATTGTGCAAAGTGCGAGGCGTGAACTTGCTAACACTCCAATCCAAAGCACACACAACTCCAAAGCAGGCCGGTGCCGGCGTTAGGGGGGCGCGGATGGGGTGTCGGCCCGGGGCGCCGGGGCGCTGAGGTCTGTGCTCTATGTGCCGTGTTCATAGTTCACAGTTGGTTAACCGACTGTGAATACGGGAATTACGTCTAAGAATAAAGAATTCTTAGATATACTCGTAAGTCCGTGTTTAAGTCCACGTTTTCATTGACTTATTCTGAATATTAATAAGTCAATGAAAACGTGGACGGACGACGGACCAATGCTCTGTGTTGGTGTGTGACCACATTCTACGCATATCTTTAGAGTCGGTCATCGACCACCCTGCGCATGCGCTTATGTTATGATTTACTATTGGTGAGGTGCTTTTACCACCAACCTTACACCTTACACGCGTAGTACATGGTGAGGGTGGGGATACCGAAACGTCCTATATGTCCTTTGCTCGTGCTCGAGCGTGGCGCAAGGTTGCTTATTTGTATACTTGATCTCTCGACTCGAGCGTTCGATCATACAACGAGAAAACCATCCACAATATTTTGACTGCTACAGAGTGTACGTTGTACGTGCACGAATTCTTTTCCTTACTAACTACAATTGCAGGTTTTTTCTATTAATATTACTTCTTTAAAAATTTCAGAGCAAAGGGTCAAAAAAAACCTTCCGGTGGGGAATATCGGAAACGTAAGCGTGAACGGAAAAATTTCGTGTTTATTATGAGAGTATGAGAGGTATGAGAGAGAGAGAGACTTCGAGCAACATCGAAATACATTATGGCTAGTCTGATAATATTTATTTATTTATTTATTTATTTAAGACATGCCAAAAAAATACAACCAAATCAAATAATCAATACAACAATAACAAGTGGCGTTGAAGAACATTTACAGTATAAAGATTACACAATAAATTCTATAATAATTATAAATCAATATAATACAATCATATTTAATAAAAATAAAAAAATAATAAAAAGTTTCTTAAATAGTTCAAAAGCAACCACAATAGTAATTATATTTCTATTTACACATATATAAAAAACCTAGATTACTCTTAGAATTACTAGGTAGAAATATATTTTTAAGCGGATGTCTGGGAATGCAGTGAGGTACTGCTATCTTGATTAATGATGTATGTAATAAACCAAAAGAAATTTTAGCAAATATTTGCGTTGTAAAAAATAACATATAAAACTAAGCTAATTATTGTAAAATTATATTTGTATTTATATATTATAGTAATAAATTATAAAAAAATCTTGAGGTAGAAAAGATGGATATTTACGCAAGATTTCATGGCAAATATACTGAATGTCACGAGTCCTTCTAAAGGTTCAACTCTATCGGTCGTTAGTTATTTTACAGGAATTGGAATATTTAGCATCAAGTTTTTTTAATTAGCGAGGATACTTCTCTACAACAACTACGTCCCCCAAACAAAAGGGTTGTAATTTTTATTATCAAATCGCAGTTTACTCTTTAAAATTCGTCGATCCTGTCCTTAGCATAATTTCTTACTTTTAAGTAGTATAATTTACCGTACTCATATATCCTGGTATAGTATAGTGCAGTACAGTACTCCTGTACTTTATTTTTAAAGTTCTCAGCTATAGAAAAACATAAAATGTTCCAATTGTCTGTTGGCACGACAATTGCCAATAGCTATCTAATGAAACTCATATATATATATTGAAACTCTTTGCTAATAAAAGAAGTATCCTCAACAAAAATGACTCGCTTATGTGATCCAAATAAAGAAATAAAACATTCGAGTGCATAGGCCTAGATGTCAAATCTTTAACAGTATTTCATATAAGAATCAAGTATCTCTATAACGTATTCTTT
>DWMZ01002340.1:0-14278 GCA_018249855.1 Eueides tales michaeli | reverse complement strand
TTTTTGCCATTCTCTCTTCACTCATTCGCTTGGTGTGCCCAAACCATTTGAGCACGTTCCTCTTCCTCACTGTGACATCCACGCTAGTACCTACCATTCTGTGTATCTCTTCATTGGGTATGTGATCAGCTAAGCTGACTCCGCATATCCTACGAAAAGATCGCATCTCTACAGTATTCATCTTTCTTACATTCTTCTTCTGTAATACCCACGTTTCGCCGTCTCAACAATGCAGCTAGGGTACCGTAGACTCTGTTACCGGCAGCAATAAGCCTTTACACATCCATTTCGTATCTTTCGTCTGTGCTAAGCATACTTCCCAGATATACTACCTCATTCACTTGTTCTAATATATTATCATTTACACTGATCTTGCATTCTGTCCATTCTTAATTTTTTTCAAATATCAGAACCTTCATCCTGTTCGCATTCAGGCTTAGACTATTATTTGCACTTCCTTCTTTCAAAGTGATAACCAATGCATTTAACTCGCTTTTTGATGATGCAATAAGCCCCGCCCCCTGCTCGCTTCGCTCACCAAGAAGTCTGTTTGTCTGTGGCGGCTAACCAGATTTATATGCATGCTTTCAATATTATATATTGACAAATTTTACTTAACGTTTAGTGTTTGTTTTATCTAAATTGGTTAATAAATATATAGTTATATCAGCTTAACTTTTTTAGTTAGTAAATAAAATAGCACAGTTCAAGCGGGCGAAGCCGCGGGCGGGTCGCTCCTCTCGTCTCATTAAATATTACTATTTCCTCGCTCTGGTTACAAGGCAGGAGGTGCCTTGAGTCTCCTTCAATACAATGCAATGTTTCCAAAACTCCACAGAAAGTGGGAAACGAAAGTGTATAACGAGAACGGAATGTCTTAACACTAGGTTCCTAAGTTCTCTCCGCCATATTTAACTTCTAACAGTGAGGATCGAATCCACAGCCTGTCGTCACACTAGTATTCTTGCGCCGAGACAAGCCTCCACCTCCTTCATCTGGTAATTTTTATAATACATTATAAATATATTTAATCACTCCTAGTTTAATTAATTTGCTTTGAAGTCATTTTTAATTAACGATTGAGGGTTAAAATTCCTTTTATGATTAGAATTAAGACGCTCTGTTACCGTTAAGATAGTTTCTTCTGCTGAATCAAGACGTTGTGTGTTGAGTGTCGTAACACAACGCCGCGCTTTGCCTCATTATCAGAGCGAGAAAATGAGAATGTTAGTTAGACATTTCCCTGAATGAAAATCGAACCTATAACCGTCGCATTTAAATATCCATATATTTGCTTGAGGACAACATAGTGGAGTGAATCAGTATCTGATTATGAATATGTTGAGTGTGGATTTAATTTGCTATTGGGAGAATAAATTATTTACATTTCGACGCTCTGGAAAGACACAGCACAGGGTTGTGTTCCGTAATTTAATGAATATTCTGACAAAATTAAATGGAAACATAGTGATTTGACATTAAGTTGCGTGTTGGCTTCCCTCTCGGGGCAAAATTTACTTTCATATCCTCTCGTACCGGGACAAGCTGCGGCGTTGAGTTCCGTGTACCAAAGTAGTACGGTATAAGTAAAATGTCATAATGCCTAGTTCCCATCAAGCCACGATAGTTTCAAACGTTTAATTTATTACTTTATCTAATAGATCTTCACGTTGACAGCTAAATGACAGGTGACCGGCTGATAACAAAAATATATTACTGTAGAATAGAAATTTCCATTTCTACGACTAATGTACTTTCATATATTATTCTATTAAAATTGAAGCATTGGGAGCACGATATTTGTTTATACTGTCTAATGACGGGGCTTCAATATTTTAGTTTGAAACAACAAGAGCGCTACAGAAAAATTATCAATATAGATAAATTTTAAGATGCTTTTTTTTTCTCTAAGTGTTATTCCACACTTAGGACTATTTTTCTTTCCAAAGTGTAAAATAACACTTTAAAAATATTTTATAAATGGCATTAATTCATGCCAAACGTTAATTTTGTGCAGTTTTCTTTGCTTTTGAGTAATCTACAGACATGCTAACAGAGATGCTAACAACATATATAACGCTTTTAAGACTTTAGACATAGCTTGATGAGATGTGTGGCTTAGTGGTGAGAGCACTTGGACTGTTTCCAAAAGGCGCGGTATCGAATCCGGCTATGGTTAAATTTTTATACGTTTTCATAATATTTATGTTAAACAACCTGCCATGGCAGCATCTTATAGGGACTTTTTATTTAAGTAAATAAGGTCCAAAACAGTGGTTTTTAATGCTTTTGTCTGTTTGTCTGTGCGGTTGTACGTGCTAATCTCCGAAACGGCTAACCAAATTTGAATACAGTTTTCACTATTATATTAACGCAATCTTACTTCAGCGGTGAGTGTTTATTTTACTTAAATCGGTTGATAAATAAAAAAGTAAAGACAATTTAAAATCTTTAATTTGACAAAATTGTTACGATTTTTTCGTTTTGATTTCATTTAGCCGGAATATTTGCTTTAAATGTATAGACATTGTCTTTAAAGTGATAGCATTATTAAACAAGAAAGTAATTGAGATTAGTAAAAAAAATTGTGTAATGTAAGCGGGTGAAGCCGCGGGCGGGTCTTGTTATTTTGTTTCAAGTCCTTGCTTTAGTAATGAGAAAAAATCGCGGCGTTCACTTCCGCCACTCAACACGAAGAACTCAACGAAAAGTGACGTACAATTTTTTTATTTTATTCTTAATAGGAATGGAGTGTCTTAACACTATAATAATTAATAAGAGAAATACACAACATTTACTTATAGAAGTAATATCAAGAATACATTATGCCTATCCAAAAGCTATTTACTAGAGACTTGCATTTTATAAATTTCCTATTGGCTCGAAGCACAATAGTTTGATTGATTCCAATACTGAACTCTTCTAAAGGTAAATTGAAACTTTGTATAGAAAATATATTTGTATCTTGATATTTATTTTTTATATTTCGATATTAAAATTATTTAATCAATAGGCGTTTGTGGCATAGTGTAACTGTAATAGCGGTGGTTGTGGGTTTAAATCTGGAGAAGTGAATGATTTTCTTTTGTCGGCTCTAGTGAGACAGAGCGCGGCGTTGAGTTCCGCTTATCAACAAACAATGTCTTAAAATAAATGTTAGTTAATAGAGATATTGGAAATCAAGTAGACTCGGTGCTAGGTTTCCTGTGCCTTTTCTCATATGTATGGGAAATAGTATGAAACTGTCCAGTTTCTATAATACTTTTAATGTTGTTAGTCATTTGTTTAGTGTAAAGACACCCTTTTCCGTTCCCCACTAACCGCGACGTTGAGTTGCCTCAAAAGGCAATATTGTGTTGAATGGCGGAACTCAACGCCGCGTTTTTCCTTTTTACTAGAGAGAAGAATTGAAAATATTAAATTATATATTAATTAATATTTCACTTCTTTTAGTTGGGATAAAACCAACAACTTGTCGGTCAGGGTAACTAACAGGCGTGTGACTGACACGCCTGTTAGTTACCCTGCGCCAAGACAGGCCTCAACTTAGAGAAAATAATCTTTATCATCATTTAATTCTACTGACTTCGCTTGGTAATACACTTGTGAGTACTGTTGGCTTCTTTGTTTAATATATTACATATTTAATATAATTAATATGTACATTCCTACGCTATATCGTGGAATACGTAATACCAAACAAAAGCATACGGCTTAAGCGCGTTGCAAGTAATTGAAAATAAATATGATTTTCGTTGTATGAGACTACGTTTCCTAGAAAAGCAATGTTCCTTTACTTATGTATATTTTAGGAAGGAATAATCTTAATCTTTTTGTTTTAATTGCCGCAATTGAGTTACGTCACGGATGGTGTAACTCAACGCTGGCTATTGTCATAACAGGGCGTGAAAATGTAAAATTTACGACCGAATTTGCATACAATTTTTATAGCTTATAATTATTTTTTATAAACTTTTGCACGTGAAACATTTTTGAACGGGGACATTCTTGAAACAACGGCGTAAATTAAATTTTAACCTACATTTAAATACGTGATAAAAAAATGAGGGGAAAAAGAGGGAGGGGGAGACCGCGGTTGACTTTCAGAAACATTATCTACAATAGTGGAGGAGGGTCATGAAGACCCTTCGGAGGGCATGTATATATATATATATATATATATATATATATATATATATATATATATATATATATATATATATATATATATATATATATATATATATATATAACACTACTAAGGGAACTATTAACAGCTTAACTAACTTAATCATATAAAGCGTATACCCATTTGGTAGAGCTATCTCGAGTAATTGAAGATAGATTGGTTATTAGGCATTCCAGATATTATATATGAATACATTTATTTAGCTGGCCTCTAATTACAGTGCGCAGTGGGAACCTTGTGGAACCTAGGGTTAAGATAATTTGTCCTCGATGAGGCGTTGTTGATTTCAACTCTACATGCAATGCCTCCAGAGTCCGACGAAAATTGTGTAACGGAAGTGCCTTATTGGGAACGAAGTGCCTTAAAATTAGGGTTCCCACGTTTTCTTTCCCTAATCTTAAGAAAACATAGTGAAGCTAAAAGAAACTACACATAACTATTGGTAGAGAATCATCAATTATGAGTCTGAGTTTACGTACATTTTTTGTAAAAAGAAGATATACGGAGATAAATGATAGACGAAGATATACGTTATATAAAAGATATTTCTAACCATTATAACAAAAACAATGGCTTCTCCAATTTATGTGTAAGGTATTTGAGATTGGTTCTTATTAGAGAATTCCTTCCGATTAGGCAGTTAATACGTTTCAGTCGAGCGGGCTTGTTGTGTCCAATACACGGCACAGACTTGTAGCGATTATTATATATTAATCTTACTAATATTATAAATGCGAAAGTTTGTACGGATGTGTGTATGTTTGGTGCTCTTTCACGCAAAAATTACTAGACGGATTTTCATGAAACTTTGCAGTAATATAGCTTTGATATCAGAATAACATAATAAGTTAAAATTTATAGAGATTTTTAACCGACCTAAAAAAGGAGGTTCTTTTATGTATGTTCCCCGATTACTCGAAGATGGGTGGACCGATTTTCAAAATTCTTTTTTTTTTCGAGAGGGTATAATTCACAATGGTCTCATGGTGAGGAGATTAGGATCTGATGATGGAATCCTGGAGAAATCAAATTTGAAAGGCACAGCAATGCGGTTTTTTCGTATAAAAACGCAATTGGGAGATCTGTATCTGACTATCATCTCATTAACCGATTGCAAAAAAGGAGGAGGTTATATTTAATGTTTCAATGTTCCTCAGATTACTCGAAGATGGGAAACCCGATTTTTAAAAAACTTTTTATCGTTGGAGTTACACAAAGATAATTACTGTAGGATTATTTATCTTAAATAGTTCTAAATAAAAGTCCGCGACAGCATATATGTATCATTTATGTGTAAGTCACTATGACCAAAATAGTGAACGCGGACGAAGTCGCGGGTAACAGCTAGTATACAAAAAATCTTATTAGTCAAGCAATTTAATATAAAAAATCTGTCCAAAGTCATAAATCGTATCTTTTGCTAATTATTGTTCTCCTCCTGCACGTGGCAAAGTAGGCAGAGGCAACTTGGGAACCTAGTGTTAAGACACTCCGTTCTGTTCCCAATTTTGCGTCGAATTTGAGGCGTTGTGTGTTGGCGAAAATCTTTTGCCTTGTTACCATAGCGAAGAAATACTACTTTTAGTGCTTATTAAATATTTCATTAGAGACTCGGGGGGAGGGGGAGGGGAACCCAAAACCTGTGATTTACAGTCACAAGCTTGAGGCACTGTGCCATGACAGTCCTCTAATGTCTAACTTGGAAATTAAATAGAAACAAGTTACGGGTCATCTTTTAACATTTTAGCACCTGGGAATTGAACGCACAGTGCCACGTAATAAATTACATTAAATAACCACATAATCGTTTATATTGACTTGAAAAATTTAAAAACTGCTTGTCGTTCGTCTCCGTTTCTGTTGGAATTTAGATTCTTTTATTATTTTTCTACATTTCTCTCTCTTTACATTATTCCAGCTACACGTTGTCTTACAGTCGCTCAAGAACGAAAGAGTTTTGAATTTGTTATGTGGAATATTATAAGAGATATTATAGAGGCCTGTCGTGGCGCAGCGGTGCTAGTGTGTGACTGTGACAGGTTCTGGGTTCGATCCCCAGTCGAGGAAATGAAATATTTAATATTTTCTATTTAAAATATTTAATGTTTCATTTTTTCGCCCTGGTTATAAGGCAAAGCGCAGCGTTGAGTTCCGCCACTCAACACGCAATGCCTCAAATTCGGTGGAAAGTGGGGAACGGAAGTGGAACGGAGTGTCTTAACACTAGGTTCTCGGGTTCCCTCTGCCTGCCTACCTTGCCTCGTGCGGGATACAGCGTGAAGCTACTAAGTCCCATTGAAATTGGTTTACCTGTTTCAGATATAAGCCCGGATAAAAAGAACGATAGAACTATTTTTTATTGTTTGTTTATTTTCTTTTGGTATCCTCTAAATAACAACATCTACTCGGAGTAAAATGGTTTATTTTATAATAACAGTCAGGCTCCTTAATTTTATTAACATATATATAGATTTCTAAATTTAAAAACGTATAAAAATTTGGACGAAGCAGGATTTGAACCTGCGCCTCTTGAAAACCGTTCAAGTTGAACGGTTTTCAAGAGGCGCAGGTTCAAATCCTGCTTCGTCCAAATTTTTATACGTTTTTAAATTTAGTATTTTTCTTTCCTAAGTGTGGAATAACACTTTAAAAATAGTAAAAATATATAGATTTCGCTTTCTTTTTTAACTTAGACCACATTCATGAAAGTATTATTTGGCATTGCAGCGTTGTAAGTGCAGATAGAATCCTTGTTAAGTATATTTATATTTGAAGTTTATTTGATAAATTTATATGAGAATTTTTATAGCGAATAAAAGTTTTATATAACACCGGTACTCGTAACTTTGCTTGTGAAGACTATTAACCGTAAAAAATAATTTTTCTTGTCACTGTAACATTTTCAAAAACCTTTTATTAGTGTTTAACTGTGGCTACTCAACCCAGCTGCATACCATATTTCACAGCTTTCGAAATTTTTTTTTTGAGCGATGGTTGAAAATAACTACGATCGAATTCAAAATCACTTTTTAAAAAAATATCTAATGTACTTCTAACTTTGTCCTTACTTCGATAATAAAGCAAAGCGCAGCGTTGAGTTCCGTGACTCAATACGCAATGGCTTCTGTTCCCAAGCTTTTATTGTTGTATAGACTTTAAAGCATTCTCTACCAACTTTTTCAAAGCTCATTAAAAGTTATAATCCGCTATATTCTATAAATTGAGCCACAAATAATTTGGTATAGTAGTTTTATATCATGGATACATATACATACGTCTGAAGGTCAAACTCTTGTGGACTTTCGCCTCCACAATACATGATTTTGCTATAAGGAAAACTTATACTGTTTTTTATTTGTTCTCTCTTCTTGTTCTTACTTGTCGTAAATTTCAGATGATACCGTATGTTCGCAGGATCGATGGTTTTTATCAGATTTATATCGGTATATGTAAAAAATAGGCTTAGAAAGTTTTATATAAGGTTATGAATTAATTAAATTAGTCAGCTTTAGGCTGTGTCTGCAGGTAGGCAGAGCCAGCATGGGTACCTAAGACACTCCGTTTCATTCCTAATTTGTCGTCGAATATGAGGCATATGTGTTGAGTGGCGGAACTCAACGCCGCACTTTGCCTTGTTATTGAAGCGAAGAAATTAAAACAATAAATATTTAAATTGACAATATTAATTATTTATTTTCTTCGAGCGCGATCCAACTCACAAATTGTCACGTTTTAAGACACACTCAAATGCCCCAACGCCATGACAGGCCTCAACAAGTATTATATACAAAGAAAAATACATAATTAAAAAAAAACACATAAAAAGTTAAACATGATCAGAACTTGTGCAGCATAAGCGATTTGGCTACTACGTCATGTTTCCATCAAGTTAGAATTTCTTATAAGCCTCAAAATGAGAGGCCTTATATTCAAGGCTCATTCAGAAATGGGGAACAAATTGGAATGGGGAATGGGGGTGTCTTAATGGGCACGGATTATCTTAAAGGTTCCCAGGTTCACCCTTTGTACCCTAATTTATGGGGAATACAGCTTGAAGCTATCAAAAAAGTGTATAACATATGATTGTGTAAACTGCTTCATCAACTTTACAAAATGTATGGCCAAGAGCGATGTCCGCGATTCAATTTCTTTGATCACCAGACCGTAAGGGCTCTGTATACAACGTAAAGGTTGTTATCTAACTGGCAGAGAACGGAAGACGGTTTCTAAAGAAAAGTAGATTTTTTTTATTACTTAAAATATTATATATAGATTTTTTTTTATATCTATGTATATATTATTTTAAAATATTATTAAATTAGAATCAGTAAAAATATATACCAATAATGCTTTTAAAATTTTAAAATTTGAAGCTATCGAGACTCGAACCCGCGTCTATTGTAATCCGCATTAACATCCGTATCCGGTATTTTTACTTTACACGTTTAAATTTTTTCTTGTCCTTAGCGACAGCCATAGTCACTAGTCACTATGTTTTTTTATCTTATTTAAAATTTCACGAGGAAAAGTGTACTTCAGTGTAACTTTTATTCATAGGACCGTGTGATTTGACCACCCGGGGTAAAAAATATAAATTTCGCAATTTTGACCTCACTATGGCAAAAAGAAAAACTGCGATGTTAAGAGCCACATAATGTCTTAAAAATTGGGTGGGCAGTGAAAAATGGGCGAAGGTCCCAGTGTCTTACAAAGTAATCAGTTTATATCCAAATCCGAACATATCAGAACATATTATAAAGAAAGTAATGAAATAACAATTTTTATTGCTTTCACGAAGATCATTCAGTACATCATCTGCTCCACCTGTCTTCGTTACGCTCTTAGGGACCGATATTAAAAATGATAAGTGTCCCAATTAGAATGTATACAATTTTTAAGTAAGGTGAGACAATTTTTTTTTCTGAAATTGTTTTATCGTTTAGTTTCACGCTGTATTTCGTATATAGTAGGGTAGGTAGAGGGAACTTGGGAACCTAGTGTTAAGGTACTCAGTTCTGTTTCCTTTAAATTTGGGGCACGGAGTGGCCCAACTCAACATCGCAGTTTGCCTTGTTAACAGAGTGAAGAAATGAAAATATTTAAGTTTATGACATATTCAATAATAAATACACTTTTTTGCAAAAGGTATTCCAATATATGGCCATGTAAGTACTATGTTATTATAAATAAAGTGATATTCTTTTTAATAAAATAGTATTTTATATACGTACTAGCTATTTCATGCGGCTTCGCAATTGTGGTCGAAGGGAAATTATAAAATAACCTAACACGAAATCCTTAACGTTATATAATATGAGCCTTCCTTGAGAAACTGATTATACAACATATACCAAAAAAAAAATAAGGAAAAACTAAATTTATTACTCAGATGTACAAAATTAAAAAATCGATCAAGTCCGAGTCAGACTCGCCCACCGAAGGTACCGTTTCAATTTTAAATAGTAAAACAAGTACTCAGTCACGTACGTGTGCTTTTGTGTTTTGTATTGACTTATAGACACATACAACCATGAAGTGATATAAGGGTTATGTTTTTACGTTGATAATACGGAATCCTAAATATGTATATATAAAGATTTGAATGACATTTTTATCTAGCATTTTTTACATTACCTTAAAAATACAATATAATTAGATCTTTATAAATTTAAATTCATTGTTTAAGCAATATGATTTATTTGATTTCATCTATATTGATATATCATGTCTCTTAAATGCTTAACTCATGGTAAACCTATCCGATCCTTAATATTGCTTATTGGCACAGATTGGGGCTATTTAAAAATCCCTTTCGAAGAAATTCATTAAATTCAACATATAGATCTTCAACATTTTTGCATAAATTTATATTTTTTTATGTATATATTGAGTATTTCGGCCAATCTAACGAACAAAGGATAGAATAAAAGGATGATTCTTTTTTTTTACTTTCACGTTATATGTCGCATATATTAGAGGCAAAGGGAATTTAGCGCGAAAACACTCCGTTTCTACGTACTCCATTGAAATATTGCGTTTCGGGTAAATGGATATACATATTAGTATATCACTTTTTTTGGCACCCTTTATCCTGTACATAGCAAAGAGTACTTGTTTTAAGACACTCCGTTTCCATGTAATCTACTCTTTCCTTTGAATTTGAGCCATTGCGTGTTGTGTGGCCGAGTACTGAACGCTGCGGCTTTGTCTGTCTTGTTACCAGAGCGAAAAATTGAAAATAATACTCATTTGATTTCCTGGGAAGGAGATCAAACCCATAACCTGCATCTACAGTCGAACACTTGCTTGTATAATTTTTAGTTGTTAGTTACCACAGATTTTTCTCGTTACAAAATCACATAATAAAAAATCTAGTTACCACCTAATATTTGTATTCGATAAAAAAAAAATATTTGATCTGTAACGTGTTGTTTAAACATAACTGGCTTATTTCAATAAATTGGAATAACAATTGTAAATGCGAACATGGTGTGGTGAAATGGGAAATGGATTGATGTATTTTAATATTTGAAGCTTTTTCAGCTACCTATATTTTTTGAAGCTCGTATAAGGCAGTTGTGGCGCATGGCACAAGCGTGTGACAAATTGTACGTTTGATCTCCCCTCGAGGAAATGAAATATTTATTATTGTCATTTCTTCAAGGCAAGCCGCGGAGTTGAGTTCCGCCACTAAGCACTCAATGCCTCATCTACCTACCTATGCTATGTGTGGGATAAAGCGTGATGTTGACACACACGCAGCTTTTAATTAAAGTAAGGAAGGCAGAGAGATATACTTAACCTACTGTTAAAATCTTGACAGTCTTGATTTTAAGGCAATTGTGGCGTTGGTTTTGGGTTCGAATCTAACTCGAGGAAATTAAATATTTAATATTTTCATAACTCCGCTCCAGGAACACTGTGCGTTCCAGGAGCGGAGTTTAGTACCGCCACTCAGCCATTAATGCCTCCATAATTCAGCGTAATATGAGGAACGGAAGTGTCTCAATATGGACGGAGTGTCTTAACACTAATTTTCCTTAATCTACTCAGGCAAAAACGAGAAATTGGATCAACCTGACATTTATCCTATACTATATTTGAACCGAAAACCACCCGTTCATCACAACCATTGTGCCACGAAAGCAATAATGCATTATAAACTATGAATATTTGTCAAGTACGTAATTAAGTGAAGCTATATATTATCACGGAGGTGCGCGGAATGGATTTTCCGCATCGTGAATTTTTTATGTTTGTACCTGATAGCCTTAAATTTTATGATCTCGTCTTTTATTGAGTATCTTTAAGCATCGACGCTGTATAATAACTTGGGTTGTATATAAATAAAACTTATATTTGTGTGAGAAAATATATTTATTTTATATTTTATTTTTATTAAGGCAACATATTATAGATAAATAACGAAAAACATGAAATATTAAATAATCCATTTAAGTTACCACTCAAAAATTAAAGAAAATCATAAAGAGCAAATTGATGCAAGTAAGATAAATAGCTGATAGTTACAAATAAATTTAAAAAGAATAGATTTAAACTCATAACAAAATATTATATAAAAAAAAACATATATGATTTGCTGTAAAAATATCAATCTTAGTAAAAAAATCTTATATCTAATGGAGTCTCGATTGACAAAGATGTTTTGTGCGTGTTTGCCCCTAATAATAGGTTAATTCAACAGAACTTGGTTACGCGTAAATTTTCGCGGGCATCTGAAATTTACAAAATTTAAAAGGTAAGGGGAATTAATGAGATATTAAAGTAATCTCATTTTAAAAGTCGCTAGATACATTCAGGATTTGATTTTTGAAAGGAAAACAGTGTCTAACTGGTTAAGATTAGTCTCATAATGTGGATTCCAAACAGTAGACCAGCATATACATATTACATATTTGTTTTCTTAAAATTCCTGGAATTTCTTAAAATAAAGCGAAGCAATCGATATGCTATGAAATCCTTCTACAAATTTCCATATCGTCGGCGTATAGAACAATAAATAAATGATTTATTATATTGATGACATCATTTATGTATAAATTAAAAAGTAAAGGAGCAAGATGTGATTTCTGGGATACACCGGACGTAACAAGAATGAAAGATGGCCTATAATCTTGACTGTAACTATGTGACTACGGTTATGAACATAGCTGTTGTTCTATTATGACAGTACGCAATAAAGGAAAAATAGAGTAATATATAATCTTTTCAATCATTTTTGTAACGTCACACAGCTTAGATACTGGTCTGTAATTCTATATATTACGTCACAGGACTTGAGTACTAGTACCACATAGGATCGCTTCCAAAAAGATGATCTCCAGTTGTAAATAATTTGTTAAATAACAAATAAGTAGGGTATGCTATGGTTTTAGAACAAAATTATAAAAATAACGAAGGGAGTATGTAGGGGCCACAGTCTTTATTAACATCTAGATTATTTAAACGCTTGTCAACTTTATTTTGTGTTGTGTTTACTGTATCGATAATTATGTGAGAACTTGATAAAGTACACATCAAGAAGAAGTTGGAAGCTTTTTAGTGATTATTTTAACTCGGTCAGAGTTAAAATAATATGTAGCTATGACGTCATAATGAAATATGGTATTAGGGAAGTAATTAGATGTTACTTTCGATTTTGTGAATTTTCAAAAATATTTACTATTCCTTTTAATTTGAGATTCAGCTTTATGAAAACAATTTTTATGACAAGCAATTTGTGTACTTTTTTGTATATCACGTAATTGACTAAATTAATTATAGTATGTTGTAAATTTTCCATTTCTTATGGATTTTCTTATTTTAAAGATTTTTTCTTTTTAAGAATACTAAAATGGATATTGATAACCACTAAAGGTTTTATTGGGAATCATATTACTGATTATATCATCAATGGTATCAAAAACTAAATCTACTGCATTTACGATGTCATATTCCTATATGTGTATGTTATTTTTATGATTCTTATAATGATAAGAGTATGTGGGATCAAATGCTGCTGACACTCACTTAGAAAGCTTATTATGGTTATTAAGTTTACTGTAAGTTATATTTAAAAAAAAATACGACTATTATACTTCCTGTAGGACATTTACTACTATAGACATTTACATGTAATTTGACTATTGAAAAGCGCTTGTAAAGGCCTAATAAAATTTAAATTCAAAATCAAATTCAAATCATTTTATTTAAAATAAGAAATTACAAGCTTTGTTTTGCCACCAGTTCACTAAAGTTACTGCCTCAGACCTGAGAACATCCGGCGAAAGAAATTCAGCAGGAAATGTATTTTTTTTTTATCAAAACTACATCATTTTATTATAAGTGACAATGACCCATTTGAAATAACTTGGAGCGAGCATTTTAATCCCAAGGTGTGTTGTCATTTATAAAATCATTAATTTGGTAATAACCTTTAACACACAAACGTCTATTCACAACTTTTTTAAATTGTTAAATAGAAATTTCTATAGCTATAACCGTGTGATTCTGGCTTAGAATAGGATCACCCTGGTACTGACGGTGTCGAAGAGGCGACTAAAGTACGTGTGGGAGAGCCACGTTGTCAGCAGTAGCAACACGCAAGGGCAGACTCGACCGGATTGTTACCACCACCGGTATTCAAAACCAGCGTTAAGTAGTGGCCACTGCGTTTCGCATTGGGCAATGCCGGGCCCCGGTGCCCATACACCTTACAGAGCAATGCTCCTGTAGCTCCCCTGGTGCTACACGGGGCCGTGGGCGGCGGTGATCACTTACCATCAGGTGACCCGTACGCTCGTTTGCCGTTTCTTTTCCATAAAAAAAATCAAAAAAAAAAGGAAAAAAGAAGAAATTTCTTCTATTGTAAAAGCGTACGCACTATCCTATAAAAGAATTACGGACTCGATGCAATCGACTCACAGGCTTGTATATCCACGATTTGCTAAGTTCATTAATATACCACCATCTTGAGACGGCACGGCCGGCCTTGTTATTTCTGACGGAAACCCAGATTACCCGACCGAGCGACACAGCCTACCTTCAATACCCCGGCTACAAAATAGAACATAACTTTATACCTCATGC
>DWMZ01002339.1:0-14279 GCA_018249855.1 Eueides tales michaeli | reverse complement strand
ATATATATATATATATATATATATATATATATATATATATATATATATATATATATATATATATATATATATATATATATATATATATATATATATATATATATATATATATATATATATAATTTAGAGTTAGGAATAGGTGTAATGCAAATCGTCTAACTAAACTATTAAATAATTTACAATAAGTTTTTTTTTATCGTAAGTAATTATATTTTACATATTCTCAAAGCAAGTCTATCTAGACTTGCTGAAGTCTAGAAAAGCTGCAATCTCCTAGCCTATTGGCTATTGATTTACAAGTAAGTACACAAATGCATATCTATCTCTTTCGTCAGACTGCATCTAGCATCTCTTTACATGGTATGCGCTCCTGGTACCGGTGCATCGTAATATTTCACTATACTGTACTCTGAACGTTATGTAGAAAAGTGCATTACTGCATTCATGCATTTTGTATGACGGTGTTTCAATGAAAATTCAATAGTTATGGCTTCCATACTTACATGGGAGATAGTTTATGGTGATTTTGATTGATTTATTTAATTTATTATAACTATTCTGTTTTTATTTTAATAATTATATGTTGTAATAGAAAAGATTGATGTTGCATTGCCTTCCTAAATATAAAAGATAAGTGAGAAAAATTATATATGTATGTTTTTTGTATAGATTTGTAAATGTTCTAATTTTTGTGTTTTTAATTAATTTATAATTGATTGTATTTGCACTTGTTTCTATCTCTCTTTCTCTTTTTCTCTATCTATTATTTTATCATTAACAAACTTTTGTGCTGACAGTTAATTAGGTAATCATAAACACTACCGATATTTTAAAAAACACGATGGCAATTTTTAAAACTACTATTTTCAATACTCGCTCTCCACAATTTTAACAATTGCAAATTATTTAGTAACAACACATCCTGTTATTTTTTATTGCTGCCCTGATACTTGAAGCATAATAATATATTTTAGCAGTTCTTTAACAGTTAATTAAATTAAACAATTATTTAATATTTTCACTTGAAAGTCAAATTTATAATATCGTTTGAGAATATAAGAAACGTAACAGCGCGTATAATGACCAATTCAGTAAAAAACGCAACAATTTAATGTGTTTTTTTTTGTTTTATATGATAACATTTAAAAATAAAACACAGCAAATAAATCACTTTTTTCCGCTTTTTGCTCGTACATGGTGAGTATTCCAACGCTTTAATACTTTGTTCGACCAAAGCTACGCCATAATGTTTTTCCGAGTGACATTTAAATTCAGAACCATGATGTTCAAATAAAAGTGTTTACTAAGTCACAATGACGTCTCCTATTTATAAATACAAAATAGCTTATCATATATTTTCAATAATTAAAAAAAACATCTTACCAATGCTAGGCCTAACGATGACCACAGGCAGATTCTTATATTCATTTTCCACCACCGCCTCGGCCAATCTCTTTGAAAACGTATAACAGTTAGGATGAAGACGTAGAAGCGACGGTGTCAATGTGCTTACTTGTGTATCGTCCAGCCATTCTATTAAATGCATTACGTCTGAAGGATTTACGGGGGGCGAGTGCATCTGTATAAGAAAAGAATTATGATTATTTCTCTAGTTAAAGAGAATTATATATATATATATATATATATATATATATATATATATATATATATAAAAATATTGTTACGCTGTATATATATGCTTATATTTTTTAATTAGCGACATTGTTTACCTTTAAATTACAAACCGGTTCTTATTCATGTGAAACTGTAATTAAGTTGGGAGATCGTTATTATCTATTTATACATATAATTTACACAGCTATTATATATTTTTTCCTTCAACGTGCAATTCATTTAAAAATTATATTATTTTTTTCAGCTTCACGCTGTACCTCGCGTACAGCAATGTAGGTATATATATATATATATATATATATATATATATATATATATATATATATATATATATACATATATGCTGTCAATAGATATGGAACGTGCAATGGCATATTATTTTTTTTTAGCAGTTTCCATTATATCTAAATGTAGAAAAGAGTAAATATATTATCTTTTAAAACTCACCTTCTCTTCCAAAACTGCATAATCAGGGTAACAAAATGCTGTTGATAAATGAACAAATACTAGCAATTTATGAAAGTTCTTCGCCACGTTTAATGTTCTTTGCGTGCCACAAGTGTTCATGTTCACATTGTCTTTTAAAGGGGCTTCGAGCCTCAAAGTAGCGGCAAAATGAAATAATATAGACACTTCTTTAGATAAATTTTCTATTTCTCTATCAGATAGTCCGAAATTATCGAACAGTACATCTCCTTGTAGTGGTATGATTTTCTTAAAACTTTCAGGCCTCTCGTTCTTCAGCCGGTCAAATAGCTGAAGTTAATGTTTATGTTAAAATTAGTTAACTTGTTTTTTTATTGTTATATGATTAGTTTAATGTAGAATTCTTATTATGATTAGGTGAAAAACTAACCCTTTAACAATAATGTCTTTTCTTTATTTTTTTTTTTGGACTAGGCTGAATCTATTACTGTGGCGATCAGATTTATGATATAAGGAAACAGATATAAAAAAAGGAAAAATATGCACAAATATTTAATATGTAATAATTGGAAATTAGGGTAATTTTATTTTAAGTAAAAAATATGGATATTTTAAGTATAATATATGGTGGAGTAGGGGCACACGCATACGATTGCAGGCGTTACGGATACGAGTCGCTCGAAGAAATGAAATATTTCATATTTTCATGTCCTCGCTCCAGTAATAAGCCAAGGCGCGGCGTTGAGTTCCGCTACTCAACACGGAAAAGGAAATGTCTTAGTGGGAACAGAGTGTCTTAACACTAGGTTCCCATGTTCCCTTTACCTTTCTTTCCACGTGCGAGATACAGTGAGAAGCTAAAAGAAAAAAAATGTGTCACAAAAATGACATGGTAACGTATAATGCACTATTCATATAAAACAATAAACGCACTGGTAAACGCTGCATATCTTCAAATCTTTGGATAATCGACTTCCCCCTTTTCGGCCGCATTAATACATATACATTTCCGATATCTGGTATACTATACAGGAGTTTTTCTATAAGAACTTTTCCCATAAATCCTGTTCCACCAGTCAGAAGTATGCTCTTTCCCTTATAAAATTCTCTAATTGACGAATCGGGCGCCATGCCTGTAAAAAAAAAATGATTTTAATTTTAAATGGTAATTTCGTTTCATTATTAATGTTGCATATCTTTATAATCAATAATTAATATTTAAAACCTGGCAACATATGTTTATAGAGTTAATTGCGCAAAAACTGCTCTGCAAATTTCGTTCAAACTTGGTGTGGTACCTACGCAATTTATAAACTTGATAAACATGTAAGCACTATTGCCCCGAATCCCCAATATAAATATTTTACTGAAGCTATTTCAGTCATTTGAAGCGACTGGCATATATTTTTTAAAAGTTTTAAATGTACAGACAAAATCAATATACGAATATTAAAATTTAATCTTAATGATGACAAAATCAATATAAGATTAAATTCTCATAACGTAATATATATTAAGGCTATAATGAATTGATCTTTTTCATAAGCAAGCGACTTTAAGTACTTTATGAGGTCTTTAGATGACTTTCGCTTTAAAGGAAATTAGTCTTGGCCGCGTTTATTTTTTGCATGTAAATTAATTTACTATAATGTAATAATGTATTTACGATTTGTTTTGCATAGGAAACTTGGGAATCTATTGTAGGGACACTCCCTTCCGTTGTCCACTTTTGCCAGGCATTGCGTGTCCAGTGGCGGAACTCAACGCCGCGCTTTGGCTTATCACCAAAGTGAAGAAAGGAAGATATTAAATATTTAATTTATAAAATATTTAATCTTTAATTTCTTCGGGTGGGGATCAAACCCACAACCTTTCGCTTTTACAGTCACATGGTTGTGCCTTTATACCACGATAAGCTTCATTAAAATATATTAAATACAGAGTGACATTCACTGCGTTCTCTTAAGAGAGAGAGAGCGATGTGTAAAGCTATTGTATGCATAGGTATATATTTGTTAACTAAAAAAACAATTAAAAATCGAAGTACGCAAGTTTTTTTTTCATTTAAACATATTGTAAGTCATTATAAGTTGTTACGTGATTCGCGATAGTAATAGTTAAGTGGAAATTTCCATTTGGTTCGGGATATTTTCTATAATCTATACTAATAATAAACTGTCACTGTCTGTACATTTAAAATATATATTTAAAAATATTAGATCGTACGTTTTTCTATATAATAGGTCCCACAAAAGTGATTTTTAAAATTTGACTGTTCGTCAGTGCGCTTGTACGCGATAATTACAACTGAGTGAGTAATATATAGATATTGTCTTAAAAATGATAATGTTATTAGAACAAGATAATTGAAATTAGTGAGTAAAATTCAAGCGGGCGAAGTCGCGGGCAGTCACTAGTGTACACGTAATTCGGTAGTTAAATAAATAAATTTAGATAATTTATATGTAGAGAAAACCTAGTGTTAAGACGGAGTGTCCCTTACTTTCTGGTGAATTTTTCATTTTATTCATTGCGTGATGTATGGCGATACTCAGCGCCGCACTTTGTATCGCTACCCGATACAAAGCCCGCCGACCCACAAACTTCAAGAACACACATTAGCATTACACAGTTGTGCTGCTGCGTCGCGCCGGCCTCTCATGTATAATGCATATTAGAGTTCAATATCAATTTATTTATAAAATTTCGTTACTAGTTATTTATTTTGAAATTTAGTATAGAAAATACTTAAGAATGTAATCAAAGATTCTAATTATTTTTTATTTTTTGAGTCATTATATTATTTTTAAAATCACACCTGCAATTGGGTAAATGCTTTTCCAGAAATATAGCTTTGTATAACTATTTATATTGTATTATAAATTTGTCTTAATTATAGCATTTTCTTAACCGTCAGACATGCTCTAAATACGTATATCTCATTATTTATATCAGTCATCAAAGATATCATTTATCAAACCCAATATTTTAGGTTAAATCATAGTTAAATAATAAAAGTTAACAAAAATATTTGCGAAAATTACGAAAAATATAGGCAGTCCTCGACTTACGTCGTTACAAGTTACGTCGAACAATGTTTTGTCGCTGTTCATTAAACATACGTCAATTGTGTCGACTTCCGGCATAGGAGAATTCACCTGTCGCGGGGTCAATGTCCGTGTCGTATGCCATGAAATTTTTTGAAGAAAGTGATCCTAATTTTGGGAGAAGTATACAGCAAGAACAAAGAAGGGAAGCAATTTAGAATTGAAAGTTTCTTTAAGCCAAAAGTTTTCATATTTCTTACTGCATATTTTGATTATTAAAGTATTATTATTATTATTGACATGAATAACACAAAAAATATCTAAAATAACTAGCAATTTTATAAGTACATATATAATTATTTTAAGAACCTACTTTGGAGTATCTGTATCTTTTGCTACAAATGCAATTTTTTGTTTATATTGAGTCTGTGTTGAACCTTTGAGTTTTACTTGTAAACATATGGAAAAATATGTCTCGACTTACGTCGTTTCCCTTTACGTCGCATATTTGAGAACCTAACCGAGAACCTAACATGCCGTTAGTACAAGGACTGCCTATACCTAAAATCAACTTTTATTTCCTCCACTGATCTGAAATACATTTTCTTCTCGTTGCACAAAAATAAAATCAAGACAGTATAAAATTCAGCGTTTTCGGTTTGCCTTTCACTGTGCAATTGTTTTTATAACGTGGCCGGCCACGTGCTTCTGAACACAGAATATGGGTAATGAAAGTTATATAAAGTATATTAGATAAAAGTAGCTACTAACAATTAAATATTAAGCATATTATTTTTATCTTTTAATGCATTTCCTCACTCTCACTCCTTGCCATTTGCAGATGATTACAGGAGGAATTTTAAATAAAATGCAGAAAAAATTATACATAAACGTTCTTAATAATCTTTTGATGAATTAACTTAGAATTATAAATTTTTTCTTTGTTAGGTACCATAGACCTGGATATTTAATATTAATTGTAGCGTGATCAGGACTATAAAGTGGTCTTACAGTATATTTCTTTTATTTTGAGGTACGAATAGGAAAATTTATTAGATAATTTATATGTAAATACAGAAAAAAAATTTGCAAACTTATATCTGTATTTTAACCAAATGAGTGAATATGGAAATGGTATAAACTCCCTTGGATGGACCAACTGGATTGATGGACGCATACATTTAGTTTTAAACTTATATACGTCCAGTTTAGATCCGATCTTGAAACTACGGGCTAACGAACTACTTAAATGTGATTGGATCATTATCATTTCTTTCTGGTAGTTTTACTTAAAGCGTATCTATGTTGTTGGTTTGCATAACATTACCGACCTGGTCGGACCACATATTTTTCGTCATTTTTGGCAGGCATTTGGTTCCCACTGTCCACTAACTGGTTTGATAAGCATAATTGAATAGATATTTCATTTTTTATTCTTTAATTTTCTTATGTGTTTAGTATTTTCAAACGTTACCAAAAATTTGAATTATATAAAAATGGACCATATATCAAATTATAATTAAAATTTTATGAATGATATATCATCTACATTTCAAGGTGCGGATTGACGTGAATTTGAAAGCCAATCTCGTGTTTACATATTAATCTTGTTTGTTCTCTAATTTATTATGTAAATAGTATATAATAACAGATCTGTTCCTAAGGAAGTAGTTTGTATAGCAATACCATTGTAGAGACTTCACTAAAAAAAGGGGAAAGGCTGATAAGTTGTTGTAACGTTATTATTGTATCGAGTGAAATGACTGAAACGACTTGTATTGATGGAGCACGTACTACTCGTTCTCAATAATATAACTTCGCCGCAGTCTATAGAAAATAGACCTTTCATTTGAAATATATAAATAATAAAAAAAGACCTTACATTTTACACTTTGTTACTTTGCCCTATATACCAACTAACGTATATTATGTATAATTATAATTGTGAGACAGTGGCGAAGGGGCTCAAGCGTGTGACTGTAAACGCTACAGGTTGTAGATTTGATCCCCAATCGAGAGAATGAAGTATTTAATATTTAAAAACTAAATATTTTATGTTTTCATTTCTTCGCTCTGGTAACTAGACAAACATCACGCAATGCTTGAAGCATTCGACGTAAAGTGGGGACCGGAACAGAGTGTTTTAACACTGCGTTCCCAAGTTCTCTTTGTCTAAGCTACCATGTATGGAAAAGTTGAACAATAAATAAATACATAATATTCTTTTCAACAAATATATAGTTCTTATTGAATCAATTTTACGCATTTTCTCATATCAAAAAAGGTAGGATAGACGTAAGAGTGGCAAGACTCTCCGCTCTGTGCTTTCCGTCTAAATTCAAATCATTATGTGTTGTCAGTATTCGTTCTCACAGGCCACGACCATCGCGTTTACAGTTAAAGGACGATTGAGCTATTGTCTTAATTTTTAGATGGATTTTAATCAAATTTAACATTTTATTAGATTTATCACAAGTAGTTCTTTACCAAAGCACTATTGTACATGTCCCGCCCGTTTGTCATGTATTTACGGTGATTATATCTCTTTTAACATTTTCACAATGAAGCACTTACGTAAACACTACTGACACATACCTAATTAGTTTAATTAAAGGAAACTTAATAGTAATTATATTTAATAATTACTTCATGTATTATTAGGAGTTCGCAAAGGGAATAATTCTTGCTTGTGTTTTGTATTTGCTTAGAATGTGTAAATCAATCACTCAGCTTCACGCTATATCCCGCACATGCCAGGGTAGGCAGAGGGAAATTGGGACCTAGTGCTTAGACACTCTGTCCAGTTTCCTCCCGGGACTCCGTCACGTTTTGCACTTTCCGCGGAATTTGAGTGCACAGCGCGGAGAAATGAAAACATTATATCGAGTGGGGATCAATCCATAATCTGTCGCGTTAAAATCACAAGCTTGTGACCTTGAGCCACGTCAGGTTATGTATAAGTAACTTTTGTATCATCACATTAACATTGTTTATTAATTTCCACTCACATTAGTAATACCCGTTTATAATGATGTGTCCGATGAAGAAATATGCTGTCGTAATTTGTCTATCACCAGATCACGTAAACGATATAAAAGAAACGATTACATTTTATATAATAAATATAAATATTCCATGAGTAAGATTCGAACTTAAAACCATCGTATTAAAATAGATAATTCACAACTGACTCGGTATGGTATATGACAAGTAAATACAAAGTAGTAATAATTAATTCGGATAGGCAAACGTCTAGCTTTGCTTCTTTTTACCTTGGAATGTTGCGAAAGCGATTTGGTGGCCGACATAGTTTGCGCTGTTAAAAGGCGTACAATCTTTAAAAATACATATATTTCTTAACTATGTAAATATTATTATCCATTCAAATAATGTATTAAGGTGTTTATTTAGATGGCATTCATATATGTAAAGAATGTTGGTCCAGTCAATATTTTTAACTTGTAAAGAAATTTTAATTAAGCCGGTTGTTCATTTTGAGTCCAGATTGTTTTTAGTATTAGGTACTAAAAAAATTCGCATGACATTTTCGTTTTCTAAAAAATTATCTCTAAATATTAATCTAACAATGAATATTATAAGTCTATAGGTTATTTGTATTAATCTTCTTACTAAAAATAATATTATTAAATACACAATACATAGATAAAAATATTATAATACTTATACATATACAGAAATTCTGTAGTCCATTGTTTTCATATTTATTTCTAACTTAACTTAGCTTCACGCTATATCCCTAGCGGGGTAGGCAGAGAGAATAGGGCACCAAAAGCTATGGTCTCGGCATACCTCTTTCGCCTGGTCCTCTGTCATCAACCTCTTCATACATGCCCCCCGGGGGGTCCTTATGCTTTTTACGTGACCTTCCTCCAGTATCATAGATACTGTGTATTATTTCTAAATATTAAATATTACATTTCTTCGAGTATGGATCGAATCTACAACCTAAAGAATATCATACTTCAGTATGTATATATTAAAACTTTTCAACGTTTAGTTATGTTAACGGTAATTTATTTACCATTTACTTTATATTAAGTGTATAAAACAAGTTTTAAAACATACATTTAAAAATGTTAGCTATCTTATATGATTTGTTTTCATAATAAAATCTTAATTAAATAATGAAGTGTCACTGTTCCTACGACTACAGTCTTAAGTACACATTCATTGCAGCATAAAGAAAACTTATAAAAGTTTACAAACCCAAGTTTTAGATCGCTTGCCTTCATTTTCTTTGACATTAACTATAATTATAGTTTTGTATTCATTTATTCTAAAAATATCTATATTTTTTTTATTTTCCGGATTTTAACCTTTTTTATATTTTAAGCTCTCACTTTTTGCTAATTTTCATAGCTGTGGGTGACGTAAAACCGTATTAATTGTTAGAATTTCATACAAATGCAGCAAAAACTATGCACAAATGATCATAGCTGTCGATGGCGTTGACTTAGAGGCTTTCACGCATCGAAGCACAGAAGAAATTAAGTTTCAAAAATTAATGTTCAGGACGTATGACTTTAATTTCACCTTGATATCCCCGCGATCTCGATATATGTTTGATGTGTAGAGACGTATAACAAGGATCACTATCCTACAAAAGTTCCGTTTTTTTTTCTTTTCACGTGCGGAACCCTAAAAATGACTAGTAGCTTTGGCTTATTGCATAATACAACACATCACATAATAGGTCGAAATTCTGCGGTCTACTAACGATTTGTAACGGTAACGGCACCATTTTTTTGTATGTATTCGTAGATGTTGCTTAAAAGCTTTCAAAGTTACAATGAAAATTTAGATTGAATATTAATTGTTGGTTAAAAATTATGGTAAATAATAATTATGTCAAAGTTATAACTTTTTAAAGAGATGTTGTAATCAGACAACAGAGTATAAGGTTTATTATTTTAAGGATTAACTATAACTCGTTTTTAAAAAATATCTAGTTTTGAATAAACTATAAAATAGATAGTTTGGAGGTAACACATCAACTCTAAAAATGGCTCATAGTTTTGTCTCATTTGATATTGAAAGAATTTGAATAATAAATAATAAAATATCTAATGAACATCTATATAAAATGTCACCATAATTGGTGTCATTTTTGACATCACTATTAAAGTGGGCAATATATCACTTAAAAGTTATTAGATTAATGTTCATAATCTATGCAAGATTTTATTTTAAATATTTTCAAATGGATTTAGTTAATGGAAACATCAGTTTTCATAGATGTTAAATTATATAATCGTACTTTATATTGGAAAGTAGTTGTTGCGCCCATTATTATAATCACAGACATATGACGTTACGATGACAAAGTAATATTTCAATTTAAGTATGTCTAAGTGAATATTTAAAGATTTATGCATGACTTGCTTATTGGTCTGGTATTGTAAGCCTAAAAAACTTAGTTTATATGAAAGAAAGTCTCGCTTATAATGCGAGTTACGAAAAGTCAGCCATTGACGCTTAGCAGACTCCATTCACGTGTTCACCGAAGCATGGATTCCTAAATAAAGTTTTCGTTTTATGAGAGAACAAAATATTTATTTGAATGAAGTATAATATGCCGTCGTGGCGCACGAGCACAAGCTTGCTTTGTGGCGGTACTCAACGCCGCGCCGCGTTATGCCGCGATTTGCGCACAAAAGTAAACATTAAATATTTCATTTTAAAACATTAATATATCATTTCCTCGTGTGGAGAACCACAACCTGTCGCGTGTACAGTTGTGCCTCTGCGCCTCGACAGGCCTTATAATTTGGTATTAAATTATTCTTGATTGTTTTGAAAATAAATATACGAGCCTTAACATCAACAATCTATTCAGTATTTTTTTCAGCTTCATGCTGTACCCCGCAACGGCGTGGCAGACGGAAGGAAGTTGCGATCGAAGTGTTAAGATAGTCAGTTTCTATTAAGACAATTCCGTTCTCTACTTTCCACCGAATATGAGGCATTGCGTGTTGAGTAGCAGAACTCAACGCCGCGCTTTGCCTTGTTGCCAGAGCGAAGAAATGAAAATAATTAATATTTTGTTTGATTATATTAAATATTTCACTCCCTCGAGTGAGATCGAACCTATAGACACTTTTCTACCCCTGCGCCTCAACAGACCTTTTTGTTACGTAAATAGCGATTAATAATCGCATTTAATGTTGTTAGTAAATAGCTTTCGTGGTCTATTCATTTTATATTAATGTTTTATATAGTCATCAAGAAAACATATTTTTAGTTACTTTAAGGCTAATAGATATAAATGTCAAATTAAAAGATAATCATATCATTCCTTGCTTATTAACATACAAAAATTCAAATTCAAATATTTTTATTCAGAATAAGAAGTTACAAGCTTCGTTTTTTGAACGTCAAACAATTTGCGACCAGTTCACTAAAGTTACTGCCTCAGACATGTGAAGAACTGGCGAAAGAAACTCAGCGGGATATGTCTTTTTTTTAATCAAAATTTTACATCATATAATTATGTGACAATGTTACATTTGAACCAGCCTGGAGCGAGCATTTTATTCCCAAGGCGTGTTATCATTTATAAAATCGTTAATATGGTAATAACCTTTAACACACAAAAAAAAATATTCCAGAATTTATTTTGCACGAAACGTTTACCTCTCATTATGTAGATAGAAGAAGAAAGAGGACAGAAGATAGTATGATATCATATTAGTATCAATATTGTATAGGTAGCATTTTATAGTTGATAGTATGTATCTAGTTGGAAAAATTTATACACTCACGAAACGATATTTTATATGCAATACATAAAGATAAAGCTATTATTTAATGACGCATTAGAAGTGTACGTATATTTTTAAAAAAAAAATGTTGTAGGTGGTTCTGTTGCAGTGTTTTAAGTTTGAGATACCTTAATGTAATTTAAAAATGTCTTAAAATAAATAAAAGGAATATAAAATTGTTTTGTTTTCGATACTTCCATAAGGTATTCATAAGATTGAATAAATAAATCTTGTTCTCTATATAAACATATCTCAACTATCTGACAATAAGAACTTACTTTCTAAAGTCATTGCATCAAAATTTTGTTATTTACTTTTCTTTGCATCTACCCACTACTTCTATATTTTTTTATTCAAATTTACAAATGTTGCCATTGAAAATAAGATGTTTTATATTATAAAGTATCAATTGTAGTGTATTCTTTTAAAAATGGGTAACTTAAATAAACATGTTTTTTTTGTTGGACCTAATTAATTATTGTATTACTGCATATAATGTTTTATCTTTCCCACGAAAACTGCATTGAACACCCGGATGTAAACTATCCTGTAAGTTGTTTTTAACAACATAAATAAGTTGTAACAAGCTTATAAGAATTGCGACATAGCTTGATGAGAACATATGGCTTAGTGATAATAGCACTTCGACGGATTTCAAGAGACGCGGGTTCAAATCTTTATACGTTTTCAAAGTAAATAAGCATCCTCTAAGTTGATTATAGGCTTAAACATTACCATACCAAAGTATATTTACTTTTACTCCGTAGGTTTTTATGGAGATTACAGTGAATACCTGGTTGAAATCCAAAAAGCTGTACCACATGTCTCTAATGTATTTACATTTGTAGTTATAGCGTGATTCTCAAACAAATTTACAGATAAACGAAATATCTGTCTAGACGCGTTTTATATTTTTTTTTCATATCTTTCATGTTTCATAAACTATTTAAATTGACATGTCTATGTTTTTATTAATATTTACAGATAAAAACATTTTAATAAATAATTTCGCTCGAGCCATTGAAAAATATCATGAAAAAACACGTTATATAATTTCCAAACACTGTCAAAAATAAAATTACAAAAGATTTAAGTGGTTATTACACTCAACATTCGCGTTGCATTAGGCTGCATATATAAAAAAAATAATACTTATGTAATATTTAATGGAAATGATATCCACGTATCTATATTTTCCACTGTGAATCTCCTCTATACTAAAATGATTAGATAAACATATATTATTATACACAACATTTTCATAATATTATAATGTATATATATATATATATATATATATATATATATATATATATATATATATATATATATATATATATTTATATATATATATATATATATATATATATATAAATAATAAAATGAACTTTAGTAAAATTAGAGTTAGGTACTCTTAAATACCTACGATACGACAGGTTCAAGATTACATATATTAAGCTATATTGTATATACAAATATTAATTATTTTTAATTCTCTAGAAAGGTTTAATCTATGTAACGTATTTCAATTTAAAAATAGTATGACAGTATTGGTGGTGTTTATACCTATCCTAGCGCAGGGGTCCAAGCGTGTGACTGTAAACGTGACAGATTGTAGTTTCGAGGAGAACGAAGAAATGGAAGTATTAAATATTTCCATTTCTTCGTTCTCGTAAGCAAGCAAAGTGCGGTGTTGAGTTCCGCTAGTCAACACGCTATGCCTCAAATTCGGTGGAAAGTGGAGAATGAAATGGAATACAACTTAACACTCGTTTCACTAGTTCTCTTTGCCTACCCTCCCATGTACGGGACAAAGGGTGAATCTGAAAAAAAGAATGTCGTGGTACAGTGACAGAACGTTGATTGACCGTTGGGTGTCAGTTTGATTTTCATTATCTCATTCCGATAACAAGACAATGAGCGGGCATTGAGTTTCGCCACTTCCACAACACGCAATGTCCCAAAAATTGGGCAGAAAGTGGAAAATTGATTGTTTTGATTTTAGAATTTGTCTGCCTTCCTGTGTATGTTGAATGTATTCTACGCTCGGGAATCTATACAGAATGTACTCTACACTCGTGGAGCTATATTTTAAGCATAAATGTTGTGTAAGTGAACATTGCACAAAGTAACATTAGTAAGTAAGCATTTATTTATTTTCTAAGCGTATTTAATTAACACTAAAGCTTAAGAGCCTTCATTATATTTTACAACTTATTGTTTTATACATACAATTCTTACCGAAATTTTAGTTTTGTATTTAAATTATATGTATATATATATATATATATATATATATATATATATATATATATATATATATATATATATATATATATATATATATATATATATATATATATATATATATATATATATATATATATAT
>DWMZ01002338.1:0-14281 GCA_018249855.1 Eueides tales michaeli | reverse complement strand
ATGTAATGGTACACGGCTACAAATTACTCACCTAGGGCGCAATATTATAGAAGCTATATCTATGACTGGAATAGCAAAAGGAGAAAATGTTTTAATTCCGCGCATTCCTATAATTCCAACTGATTTGTCATTTCAATTTAAAAGAGTACAATTTTCTCTCATAGCAGCTTTTGCTATTACAATAAATAAAGCTCAGGGGCAAACGCTGAAAGTAGCAGGTGTACATTTGGAAAAAAACTGCTTTTCTCATGTATGAACTCTATGTGTCGTGTTCACGAGTGTCAAAACCACAATATCTTTATATTTTAGCGAAGGACGGTAAAACAAGAAACGTTGTATATAGAAATATATTACAGTAACATAGACAGTAAATTCAATAAAAAGTTGAGATTTTCGTTATTTTTCCCAAAATATTTTTTTCTATGTATATAATACAGTGAAATATTTATAATATATTTACCTATAAAAGTTCTACAATCTCCTGCCCAGAGTTACTAGCTAACGCGGACGAAGTCGCGGGTAACAGCTAGTATCAAATATTTTTAAAAATAAAGTACTTATGAACTTAATTATTTTACTACTATCGATAGCCAAACAAATTGCTGAAAGGAATAATTAATATGGAAGTGGCATATGGTCGTAATTTTTTGTTAAGTTTAAGTTTGATGTCCAAAATATTTAATTTAAATTGCAAATTTGCAGGAATGTATAATAACGATTTAAATTAAAAAGAAAAAGTTAAGTCCCCTTTGCGTACCTAATGCGCGGGGTACAGCGTTAAGCTGAAAAATAAAACTATAATCTGCTGAAATTATTTTCATAATTTACTTAAAAATATACCTGACTGTTCAAGACTTAAAATAGTTTAATAATAACTTCTTCTTTCTAATGTTTGAATTCTAATTGTTTCTTATGTATTTACAAATAGTTAAATTTACTGTATTCAGGCTGGTATAGTATTAGTATATTAACGCATCGTTGATGCTATACCTATAATAATAGGTAGATAAATCCAAAAACAAGATAGAATAACATGTCTTATCCAGTGTTATATCAAGTGAATCTTTCTAAAGTAGTAGTAAATCTGGGGGCAAAGGGCAGTTATGTAAAGAAATAAATTGAACTTCTTTTAAATATCTTACGACTTTTGAGGTTGTTAATTCCGCTTTTCTTTTATTAGCCAAAGTTTAGTGCTTTGTAAAGTTAAAGAAAGAAAATTGTTAAGATCATAAAAAAAATATTATTTTATAATATTTTAATTTTTCGCGAAAAGCAATGTTTGAATCTTCATTTATGTCGTTCGATAATGAAGAGTAGTATTAATCGTACTACTCTTGATTATCGAAGGGATAGCCCTTCGATAGTATAGCTATAGAATAGTATGTAATACTTTTTTTAAAAATACGTATAAATTCTCTAATTAGATTTATTTATTTTATCTATATAGTATACTTACGTATGTATACGTATAATTTTACTTCGTGCAATATTTCATACCTGGGGTCATCTGTAAATATCCTCTACCTTTGATTACGCGAATTTCCCACAAAATGCGATGTACAAACAATCCTATCTTTTTAATGCATTGACTAAGCTTGCTTAATTTTTTACAAGCTCCAAAAGTCCGTAGACTCAAATGGTAGAGGTAAATAGTCCTAATAGACGCACAGACGGACAACAAAGATACCGCCTTTTTTTGAGGCACGGTACTTAAAAAAGGAGTCAATTCACAGGTTAATAAAAACACTGCTACTTTATAACTTTATAACAGAACGAAGTGACAGATCACCATGAAGCATTTATCGACACGCTCGATCGAAATTATCTAGTATGAATTCTAGTTGTGCGCAATCAAATGGACCAGAAAATTGAATCTCTTCAAATCAATTATACACAGATTGTATTCGTCAAATTGCATTATTGTGCAGTCTTCTGGCTATTTAATTATTATTTCACAGTGTGTTCCTCATGTCTTTTTAAATAACCAGTGATATTTGTCATGTCATTATTGTTAATTAAATAGTAAAATAAAGGAAATATATAACAATAGACATGTGGTTCATCCACATGTCTATTGTTATATATTTCCTTGTAAGCATAAGCTAAGTTAATAATTATGTTTATTTTACTTGAGATTTTGCGATAAATATTTTGTCATACATTTAATGTAAAAGTAAGTCACTTGTACCATAATATAAAAGAATACTTCAAAAAAATTAAATATGAATACTATTTCGCTTAATACAATTTTAAAGTGGTTAGATCGCTATTCAAGCTGTTTGATAAACCAGTATGAAGGCTCGCCAGTGTCCATCCCTATCGTATTCGCGACATGCGGGCAAATTTAATTATAAATGGTGAAGTCTTTGAACGTCCAGGATGTGGATTTCCTTTAACATTCTCTCTAAGCAAATAAGAGGGGCTACCAATAAAGTAATTTTTATTATATCAAAGACATTACCATTAGCTCAAAATTTCTATAAATAGGTATGGATGAAAAAGTTGATGACGATAAACGTAGCATTAGGCGATCCATTCTTTCTGGTTATTTAATTTTTTTTTCATCCGATGTAACATTACTTGAATTTGCACTATCTACATCTGTATAACCCTATTTTTGTGAAAAATGCTAATACTGATTCAAATCAATTTATCGGTTTCAAGTGAATGCAAAACTTGCGTAAGAGTTATGTCTTTTTCTCGAGGATTAAAATTAGTCTTCACCAGAACGTTCAACTACAATGTCACACGTATTTTAAAATCCTTTCTAAAGCTTGTGAATTGCCGAAATAAATGATTGACTACGTTTCGTGAGCAAGTTTAAACAAGTTGACGTATTTCCACCACTTTAGTTAAATTTACCATTCATTATTTCGACGTTATTTATTATTTATTGGTTTATTCTTCAAAACTGTTTCGTTCAGAAGCTTACGGAAAAACAAAATTATTTAGTAATGAGCAAAGTAGCCTTTAAAATGTTCCACAAGATTTTCTACTCAAGCATAATTGGATTGTCCTTAATTAAATTATATTTCTTTAATTTACACGACACAACTCCAAGATAGCTTTATAAAGTGTCATACTGCGATCATGAAAACTACCCTTTCATTAATACACATATTTGTTAAACATATTTTTATAGGGAGGACTCGTGATACAGGAAATGAGATCGATTAACCTTAGCCACGGCGCAAAGTTGTTATCAAATATTCTAAATATTTAAAATATGAATACAACATAAAGCACATATATTCTTTATTTAATATAAAAAATGTAAATATAAAATCAGAACGTTTAAAATAAAATTTATCTATAAATTAAGTGAAATCTTCGATATGTCTTCCTTGCTTCGGCATACACTTGGTTTGATGTTTTCCGACTTATTGATCCTAGTCGCAACATAAATATCAGGTTATTTTGAAAACATGTGTATTTTTTCAGATATACTAATAAAGTTTTGTATAAGTCTTCCAAGTCTCAGTCACTTCCTAAGGATTCATCAAGTTAACATGACTTATGTTAACTTGATGAATCCTTAGGTCGGTCACATTTCACTTTGTTTTAGTACAACGCACTAATTAAGAAGCAATTTCATAAGTTCTTGTCACTTTTGTATTTTTGTAGCCTTGCCGGCCTACTCAGCGAGAGAAGTGAAGCTCTCAAAACGAAATAACCAATTAAAAGTAAACAAATCAAAATATTAATTTATATTCTATAGTATTCGTTTTGTTAGCTTCACGTTATATCTCTCACAAAGCAGTGTAATCTTACAATCTTGGATATAGTAGAGTATGAACTGCTATACGTTTTAACTTTGATATAAAAGTTCTACCTCATATTCTGCTAGCGCGCGTGATTAAAGAGATACTCTTAGAAAAAAGGTTGCTTAAACTTATAACATTCTCATTAGTTTTACGTATTTTATAAATTATATTATATTTGTCTAGTTTTAAAAAATATACAACTACACACTATATCATGATATATGTAGAATTTTAAGAAAGTAAACATTTTTAAAATATTTTAAAATATTCAATATTTAAATTGCTAACAAAATGTAAATTTTCTTACGACATATAATAAAAGGGAATATAATCACACCTTTGAAAGATAACCTGAAATCTATAGCAGAATTTCCAGCACCACAAAACAAGAAACAAATAAGACAATTTCTAGGTAAAGTAAATTTTTATAATAAATATATTCCTAATGCTGCTATAACTCTTGATCCATTACACAATTTACCTTGGAAAAACATCAACTACCATTAGTCAGGCGACTGTGAGAGAGCTTTCAAAACAATAAAAAGTAATTTATGCTCGGCCCCAATTTTAGCTATTTTTGATAGACAGACGCTAACTTTTATTTACACTGATGCAAGTATAAAAGAAAATGGTGCGAACTTGGAACAAGCACAGAAGTGTGGAGAATTTAAACCAGTGGCGAACTTTTCAAAGAAGTTGAATGAATCTCAAAAAAAAGAAAGCCATATTTTTAGAATGCTTAGCCATAAAAGAAAGTTTAAAATTTTGGCACACTGGCTAATAGGAAACTCATTCACAATATATACGGACCACAAACAACAAGAAAATTTAAATATAAAGAACAGAATAGATTATGAACTGGGTGACATGGCTCATTACCTATCACAATACAACTTTGTAATAAAATATGACCCAGGTAGAAACAATACCGAAGCAGACTATTCAAGCAGAAGTTCTGTGTATGAAAGCCATGAAAACGAAGAAGATAACTTGAAAACGAAAAATATTGTGAAACTTGAGGAAATATAAGATGACCAAAACCAAAATTCAAACATAAAGAACAACCATAGTCTTATTAGAGAAAATGATATATACTACAATTGGAAAAACAAGAAAAAAAAATCAATCTGTCTGAACATTATAAGTAAAATATTAATATAAAAGGCGCATGAGCATTTCTTTCATATAGGAATTAATCAAATCGAGTCAAAAATAAGACCATTCTACACAGCACCAAACCTATTGGATAATATAAGGTTGATTTGCCGTCAATGTGAAGTTTGTATAAAAAACAAAACACGATTGATTAGAAAGTATGGACTCATGTCACAATTAGGACCAGTTGAGAAACCTTTCCAAATTGTATTCATTGACACAATAGGAGGATTTGGTGGTAATAGGTCTTCAAAAAAGTATCTACATTTGGATCATTTCACTCGTTACGCTTATATTTTATGCTCAAAGACACAACTGGCTAAGGACTTTATAAAATTACTAGACCAAGTGATCAAGGACAATAAAGTGGAGATATTGCTTACAGACCAATATTCAGCATTGAATTCAGAAGAGTTTAAAAAATATTTGAATCATCATTCTGTTGACTTAACCTTTACAGCAGTAAATGCTTCATTTTCAAACGGTCACAATGAAAGATTAAACCAGGCACTAGTGAATAGGATTAGATGTATTCTAAATAGCATAAAAAAAAATGTCTTTGACAACCGTGGCAATAGATTGTGTAAAAGCGTACAACTCAATAAACCACACAGTGAAAGGATATTCGCCCTTATATTTGTTAAGTGGAGAACCAAACGATTTACTACCAACGAACCTGAAAAGAAAACAAATAGAACCCTGAATTGACCCTTTTGAAATAGAAGAAATAATATCAAATTCTTTTACTATTTTTAAAGTGTTATTCTACACTTAGGAAAGAAAAATACTAAATTTAAAAACGGAACGAATGGCTTAGTGGTCAGATCGCTTGGACGGATTCCAAGAGGCGCGGGTTCAAATCCTGCTTCGTTCAAATTTTTATACGTTTTTAAATTTAGTATTATATCAAATTCATTATGCAGAATCAACACTAGAAAGAATATGTGTGTGATAAAGCTCATTCCCTAGTTTGATTATTCGAAGCAATCTCAGTTATTTGCACAATTTGGGAAATATAAGCTTTGCACACTGTATGTATATATGCTTAATACTTAGATGATGAACACCGCCTTAAAGTACGCAGGTTACATGCGTACTTTAAGGTGATGTTTGGCTTGTAATTTTGCTTATTGTCGTTGGAAAAAATTTAAGAAAACTTTATAAATTTGTTTAAGATTAAAATTGAAGTAAGTTAAGTTAAGTTAAGTTTTCTTATTACAATAACATGTTATTTATAATTCTATAATAACATCTCAGCCATATTGTCTTTGTATTTGTTCCATAAATTATGTGGATTTGTTGAAAAGCATGTTGATATTAGGATTGCAAAAAGTGTGAAGTAGATGAAATAACAGCATGATCCCAATGAATATCATCTTCCAATGAATGTAAGCGTTGATGGGCTTCTCGATATGTTGCGCACAATTCACCGTCGATCGTTCGTAGAAATTTGAATGAAGTAGGTCTACGAACATTAACTAATAACAACGTCGGTCCACGAACTAATAAAAAAAATATATTATTTGACCAATACCAAATACAGCCATGTCGTTTACTTTTTTGACGTACTTGCAAATATATTTAATCGACTTCACCGAATTGCAGTACTCAACATTACAGTGTGCTTTAAATGTTTTCAAAAGTAACGGAGAATATGGAGCTATCCAGCTGTTGTTAACTATGACATCCTTATTTTTGACTTGCAACATTATTGTTCTTTCGTTATGTTCAACGGAGCGACGACGATACAGAGGGTAACCATCGTTACCTGTAATTGTATCAGCCAACAAAGCACGCGCATAACGCTTCGAGCATTTGTTGTCGACCATGCACGGTGATTCGCGATTGTGTACACCGTACGGTCCATGAATCATGTTCTTCTTTACTATTTCTTACAGTTCTGGACCTGCTTCCGGGTCAGGGATTTCTGCGCATAATATAGAATCACTTTCATCCGGTCTTATTTTTTCAACCATCCACAGGAGAATATGATAATTTATCTTCTAATTTAACTTCACACACTTGCAGCAGAGTAGGCAGACACTCCGTTCTGTTCCCCACTTTCTGCCGAATTAGAGACCTCAATTGGTTGAGTGGCGCAACTCATAAAAGGCTTGTGCATGCGACTGTAAACGCGACATCTCCGCTCAAGGAACTGAAATACATATTTTTTTTATTTCTTCACTCAAGGTAACAAGGCAAAGCGCGGCGATGAGTTCCGCCACTCAAACCAGCGCCACGACAGACCTCAAAATTAATAGTTCTTTAAAAATAGGTATGGAAATGTAATGCTACTATAATTAATAACGAACGATATTTATTGAACTTATGTGTAATATAAATTGACTATAATATTTTCAAAATTTTAATATTTATTTATTAAATAATTTACATATACCAAATACGCACCTTGTAAAATTGGAAAACATTTTAATAATAACAAATTATGGACCAACATGACCAATAACTTTGCTTTCATGTTATCTCAAAACCAATTAAATATACTTAAGAATTTATAACAATGATAGTGGAATAAAAATAAGCTAATTTAATTTAATAACCGTTTTTTAAAGAAACACTGAAAATAAATGCACCTGCATCAAACGATTTAACTCCAACAAAAAAAGTCCTCACAAACTGAAATATGGCCTTTGAGAGGAGTCGGCTATTCACTTAAATTAACAGTTTACTATTTTGTATTTATATTTTTATTTATTTTGTATAATTATTTTGTATTTTTTTATTGTTATGATCAAATCTCATATTGCACCTAGGTAGGATTTGAAACCGCGCCTCTTGGTAAGCGTCCAAGTAAGTTCATCGTTTACAAGAGATGCTCGTTCAAATCCTGCTACGTTCAAATTTTTGAACGTTTTTAGAATTTGCATTTTTTTTTAAATTTGCATTTTAAGTGTGGAATAACATTTTAATAAAAAAAAATATTCTCATATTCATTACATAAGAATTCTTACTAAGAGTAGAAACGTTTATATTAAGGCTTTGTCCTTTAAAGTATATATTCTACTATTTACACAATATGTTTTTAATGGTAAAAGCTAATCTTAATGTCTGCCCCTTGCTATAACAAAACCGTAAAAATTGCCTTATCATGAAATATCTCTAAGAAACCATATGATTCTTTACTTTTGTGTATTCATTTGTCTGCTTGTCAGTTTCTTTGGTAAAATATACGGAATAGGCACCCGTACACACCGCATATTTCATTTATTTTATGTTATAAATAATTATATTTAACATTTTTAAATTTTAAATATAATTATTTTATTTTTTTGTCTCTTCACTTAACACAAGCAATATCTGGCAATTTTGGCTCTAAATTTAAAGAATGAAATTAATTACAAGATTGTCTATAAAAACATATTTAAATGTTAACTAGTTGTGTCATGAAAAAAATGTTTGCACTTTTAATGTAATATTGTAACTTTAATAAATTAATTCCTTCTTGTATCGTGCGACGTGTGTCACATTCTTAGTGCGGTAGATAACCAACTATTCGAACTCAAACAAAGCTAAAATCTAATATCCTGTCTTGCCTTTCTTATAATGAATGTAAATAGTTATATAGAATATAATTTATAGAAATTGGTCTTTAATTACCAACTTAGTAGTTAGTAACTACCGACAGAGCAGTATATCAAATAAAATCTATTAACTTTATTAAACTCAGCTCAGCATTTTTAATCATTGTTTTAATATTCAAATTGAACAGCAAATGATGAATTGCTTCAGCTAAATTTAACAACGCAGCCTAAAATTAAAATATTTATGGTCTTATTTAAATCTGAAGACCCCTGCTAATAATTTCAGCCATCAGATTATTAACTTTTTGCGAGATTTTTCTTCGAAGTGATTTAATCTTCTTTGACTCGATTATTAGAAAGAATATTAAGTTACGAAAAAAAACCTGTTCTCTGTATATGTTCACGTAAAAATTAAAAGACAATTAATATTCAAAAAACAAATCATAAACAGATCTTAACGATAACTTATGTAAAAAAAGATTACTAGATATATTTTAACATGGCAGTTGTCGTAGCGCTCAATTGTACCGCTGAGAACGTGCCTATGTTAAAACTATAAAATACTTTATTTAACACATACAATTTTCAGATCTAATTTGGCACAACCCGGTACAATGGTCGTGTCGCATAATTGGACATTTTTATTTTTCCGCATTCATCGCAGATATAGCGCCCGCGTCTAACCGCCTAGGTGCTCGATGCTCTAAGCATAGTTAAGCCTCCCCCGAGATCAACAAAGGCTTCTTTCAGTAAGCTTGTTACACACTTTTGATACATAAGTACACATCTTGCTTTCACAAGCGGAAGGAACAAACTTGTCGTTAAAGTAATAACATTATACACCTTCGGCGTAGGTGAGGGTGTATAATGTTATAGGAAGGCATATAATAGAAAAGTAAGGGGAATACAAAAATTGAAGTCAACATGAGTTTTTTTTTCGATTGTAAGGATTTGCTGTTAGCCCTAATAGCTTTTACAGCGGCACCGGTTGGGGAGGGAAGAGGATACTCAGTCCCTGAGAAGTGCAAGCACTATGTGGAGCATGAGGGTCTCGACGGCGGCAATGATGCGTTATGCGGGATTCGAACCTAGGCTTGCGGTAGTTGATCGGGCTGGGAATTTCCCTATTCTAAGCAATCCAGCCGAGACGTGAAGCCGCGATTAGGGACAAATTAGACTACTATAAGGGAGAGCTGATTTTCCCTAACCGTTGGACACGGACGCGCCGACAGATGATCTAAAGTGCTTCCGTCGACGACGGCGTTTGTGTAGCTTGTGTGTAGTGTATACCCTATCTATATAGGGGGCGATCGCTGCCGTAATGGCTCATCGGGATCTAATAAGACACTTTTAGGACGTCTACGCTTGCGTATTACTTTCGGGGTGTAATCACACGCCTTTAATATGAGGGGTTCGCGTGCGAGCCTGCGCGCTCAAAATAGCGCTTGGATAAGCCTCAGCCCGATGCAGTGCGCAAGAATTTATTTTGAACTTTTTGGAGCATATCTAGTCCGGTGTGCGGAAATGCTACGGAGGCATAGGAAAAAATGGATGGCTTACACAAGTTTTGTAAAGTATCACCTTTCTTCTAAAGGACATTTTACTACGCTTGTTTATTAACGGGTATAATCTATTAAGTAAAAGAGGGCTTTGTCTCTAACTCTCTTTATATGAGGTCTGAACGAAAGTTTGGCGTCTGACATGACGCTCAAATATTTTATCTGTTTTTCTCAGGGAATAGGTGTGCCTTGGAGATACATTACGGGGGAATAGGACGGCGCAGCTCTTCTCCGCATTGACTTCCATCCTCCAAAGACGGAACAACTCACCGAGTATGTGGGCCGCTTTCTGTAGTCTCTCGGCCAAGAAGTGCGGAAAGAGCGAAGTGGTGTAAAGGGTGGTGCCGTTCGCGTACATAGCTAGATGGACGTACTTTGTGCGAGGAGTGTCGCTGGTGTACAGAGAGTACAGAATCGGAGAGAGGGTGGAACACTGAGGTACCCCTACGCGGATGCGGCGGAGGGAAGATAAGGTACATTCAACTTTATAGCGGAAATGACAGGAAGTCTCGCAGGATGTGCACGAGACAGTCTGACAAGCCAGAGTGAAGCAGTTTGAAAATGATACCGTGGTGCCAGACCTTGTCGAATGCTTTCGGTATGTCGAGAAAAATGGCAGCTGTGTTGCTGTGTTGTCTCGTTATGGTATTATGGCGAGCGATATGCTCGACCAGACTGGACTTGGTGAGTAACGGAATGGTTTTTACGAAAACCGAATTGCTCATTTATGAGTAGGCAGAGGCCAAAGCCTCTATTTCTTCCGAGAGACGGATTAGAATTATTCTCTCATAGATTTTACCTAAGCAACTGAGAAGGCTGATAGGTAGGGGAGGTTCCGCGGCTTACCGGGCTTATGGATTCCAACTACTATGGCTTCTTACCACTCGTTAGCGTGGATGCGACCTCGGAGTCGGGGATGCCCCCGCAAGGGAAACCGCTTTCGTTATAAGGCTCGGGTCGCATGGCTGACTAATCAGGGAACACTAGGCCATTATACTATTCGCTAGGTACTCAGCTTTGTTTATGTCATCGGCGGCAATTGACTTATCGGGCCAAAGGAGGGGAGGCATAGTTTGGACGCAGTCCGCTTAAAGACTCGTGACAACGGCTAGAAGGCCTGGTGCGTAGGCGCGATCCCCTCGAGCTTCCTGTCCCAAGACTCGCCTCGGAGCTGTTCGAATTCGAATCTAATCGTCCTCCTCAGATTGTTTAATTCCCTACGGTTTTCGTTGGTCGGGTATGAGTCATGTCGTTGCGTAGCTTAGTTTCTACGCCTTAATTTCCTCCTTAGCTTATCTGGGATTTCAAATCTACCTTCGGGTAGGCTTGAAATCTCTTTTGAGCAGCTTTGTATTGTGTCTATTATCTACTGAGTGAATTTATTCGCCGCGTCTATTGCAGAGTCCGCGGAGTGATGATAGGTATTAATTCTTTAAGAGGGGACTCGTTAGAGCGGAGGAGTTAAGCAAATTTTTTCCAGTTGACAATGGCTTTGATGAGGTTGCCTGAGGGGCGGCCTGAACGTAGTTTAAGGAAAACCAGACGGTGGTCCGAATTTAGCTCGGGTAATGTTTCTATAGTTTGCTGCCAGAGGGTAACATTCAATAGAACCGCTATGTCGAGAACGTCGCCTGAACCATTGGTGTCAAAGCGAGTGGGCGAAGCAGGGCCAATAACATTAGCGTTATATAGTCTCCTACCATCGGTGCGAGTCATCGACGAATTCCACTAGTTAGAAAGTGAGTAGTGTAGTAGTTGAAATCTCCGATCAGAAGGACCGAGTCTCCCGAACTGAGGAGCGACAGTATGTCAATTTCGAGTATTTGCTTGCTGCCCGAGCGGTACACAGAGACAACTATCAATGGCTGATGGCTGATGAGGAATACCTGGCATCTGACACCTTGATGTTCTCAAGGATGGAGGGTCAAGCGGTATACAGTGCAAATTCTTTTTGTAATAAATGATAGTGCCCCCACCCCTGGTGGTTCTATCATTTCTTACAACCATATAGTTCGCAATACTAGGAGTGCGAGCGCTAGGTTTAAGAAATGATTCCTATATAAAAAAGATATCTAAACTAAGAGATTGAGCGAATTTGCTCATTAACTCTATTTGATGTCTGACGCCGCATGCGTTGTAAGATTTCTAGGTTTAATTCTCGCGAGATGAGAGTCAGCGAGCAAAGGGGTAAAGCTAGAGACGACCGCCATTAGAAATGCGCGTTCGGACGCGAAGGCTGCGGGCCTCTACTATGCCAGGTGCATTCGCGATAGTTCGCGGGATGTGCTTCTCGCACAGTACGCAGCTAGAAGAGACGGCTGGGTCAATCCGCGGTCCTGTGGTCGTCTGAGAATTTAACATACCTTTAACGTACCAATGACGTGCTGAATGCTCGTACAATTAGCAGCGATGACACTGACCTATGAGGCGCCTGTTTAGCGGGGGCTTTACTCGTGAACGAGAATCTCGTATTTAGATTTTGTACGCGAATTATATAGATGGTGCGTTTCGCGCACGGGGAAACTGCGTTGTTACGGACGTCGGAGAAAATATATTCGCAATCTAACTCGTTTGGGACGCCCTTTATTATGACGCAAACCTGGCACTCGTCTTCCAGGGCGTATGAGTGATAATCGATGTGGCTATCTCTCAGAAAGCTTGTCAGGCGACGGTGCTCTGACGAGGTCTAAACCTAAGTTTTGATTCTGACCGCCGTTAAGCGTGCGGTGGAGAAGTTTATGTTGTTAGTTATCATGAAGTGGGAAGTAATGTCCCATTTGTGCTTTTCTTGCACATAGATAGGCGGCGGGGGCTTAAAACGTGGGGCACAGGAAGGCGCGATCGACGTGCTCTCATCGCACTCAACCGAAACAGAGGGGGCGGGGGTGAGAAACGTCGCTTTTCGACTTGTTTGCCTTTTTTGGCGGAGGGGGGCCTTAGGGGCCTTGGCCTTTCGTTTGACCGATCGAGATTTGACGGTCTCGGAACCGTCATCGTCGGAAGCGACCGAAATCCCTCCCTCGGAATATGTAGATTCCGAGGAAGGGGTGCAGCAGTGTTTATAGCGTGTTTTAGAAGTTGTAAATGTTGCATGTCAGCTTTTGTGATATTGTAACAAAACAGAGTTAACTATTACATTTTTTGTATAAAAAATAATTTATGTTACGTAAGGTTTAAAATGTTATTCATAATTATATTTACGTTTGCCTAAATCTTGTCAATTTTATGGGCTTTTTGTCGTCTTTATATCATCAGTGATCAATTAAATAAATAATTTTCAATAAAAAATTATTTCACTACATAATAAGATGATAATAAGGTCGCATTCAACCCATTCTAGTCAATACTTGTACTTAAAAATGAATATATTTATTGAAATATAAATATTGAATACTTGAAGAGAAATCGTACTTTCTAACTAACGACAAAATACAACTAAGAAAATAAAGGAAACGTAAAATATATAAAATTGGAAGAAACAAATGACATTATTTGAACTATTTAAAAAAAAAATTATAGCATCTTCTGTTCATTGAATGAGTGTAGTAGTACTAATTAATACAAAGCGCCGCAGCTTTATATTTGCCAGGAGAATGTTTACTTTATTTTATGAAATATTCTGAGAAATATAACATTTTGAATTTATTTATTAATGTTACGTTAAGAAATATATAAATTAGTTAATGGTATTAAATTTATCACGTATGCTCTTGCCTTCCCTTAAAAAAGGTCAAAAAACTTTTGTAAAAGAAAATGGTCCATTTTATTCGAAAAACCAGTTGTCTTCTTCTTACTTGCCTAATCGCTCCAGTACAGATAAGGTCAAACGCCACGATGTCGCTCAGATAACATTGATTTCTTAATACGGCCATTAAAAGCTACAACATTTTATGGCTGTAGGTAAAATATCTATAACATACTAACTATATTTGTAATCGAGCAAAATATATCTAAGGCAAAATTAGTCTATATAAATTTAAAAACATATAAAAATTTGAACGAAACAGGATTTGAACCCGCGGCTTTTGGAAACCGTCCAACAGTCCTCTGACCAACAAAGCCATTCGTTCTCACCAAACTACGTCGAAATTCTTATATTCTTATATGCTTGTTACAACTTATTTATGTTGTTAGCATCTCTATATATATATATATATATATATATATATATATATATATATATATATATATATATATATATATATATATATATATATATATATATATATATATATATATATATATATATATATATATATAT
>DWMZ01002337.1:0-14284 GCA_018249855.1 Eueides tales michaeli | reverse complement strand
TACCAGAAAACTAATTATTCACTTTGGATTTGAACCGGAAAAATTTCTTGTGTGTCTACAAGTTAACTACTTAACTAATAATATAGTAGCTTCACGCTGTATCCCGCAAATGGCAGGGTAGGCAGAGGGAACTTGGTAACCTAGTGTTAAGACACTCTGTTCCACTTGCGTTCCCCACTTTCAGCCGAATTTGAGGCATTGCGTATTGAATGTCGGAACTCAACTCCGCGTTTTACGTTGATACCTGAGCAAAAAAATGAAAAATTTAAATTTAAATTATTAATTAATTCATTTTCTCGAGTGGATCCCACAACCTGTCGGTTACAGTCACACGCTTGTGCCACTACGCCACGTCAGGCACGCCACCGATAATATAGGATAACTATGATATAATAGAAACGGTTAGAGGTTGTTTCCTTAGACCATATATTCTAAAAAGTTTTCTATATTTATTATATAAAAAGTAAATACGTTTAAAAAAAAACTCTTTGTGAGATAACTCTGTGTCGTAAATTTTGTTTACGATACAAAGTACACCACCGTGTTCTAGTATGAAATAAAATTATATGAGAAATAAGCACCAACCATTTTCGAGTCCCATGATTATGAAATGAGACTGTTTCAATGCACTAATATTCAAATAATTGAATAAAGGCCACAGTACCGCAGCAGGACAGCGTTTAACCTCGCTGAGGAAGACAACGTAATATTTAGTTGCGTTATTCGACACATAATATCTGAGAAATAAGTGGGAAGTTTCGAAAAGACTGTCATAACACTAGGTTCCCTGTACTGACTTTACACGCGGGATACATTAAGCTACTATATCCTAATAACAATATAATAATATTGAGAAATGTCATTTTTTTTTTAAATTAATCGGACTTCTTTGGGTTCAATTCCCTCTCTAAGTAATGCTTATATATTTTTTTGTTTTATCAAACTCTTTACACAGTGTATAAACGCATTACACAGTGTATATATACAATGTGTAATGCGTCTATGCGTATTTCGAATACGAAATTCAAGTGATATCTAACTCTCCTATTAAAAGGCTTGCCTTACTTTACAATAATAAAAGTAGTGAACTCGCGGATATAGATATCTTTAAAATGTCTATAACAACTTTCAGGAAAGCAATTTGTAAAGTATGATGTACCATATGAATGATACTAATTATGTACGTATTCACTAACAGGAACGGGTTTTTTGATTGTTGCAGTGAGGAAAAGCTAAGTTTATTATGTATATTCTTTCTTTAAGTTTTATTATACTTACTGTTATCTGTTTGTTTTTTTTTAAACTTGTAAATTTATCACAACTGTTTACAAAATTTCTATTGCATGCGGAGTTTACCTCTAAGTGGTTTATAAGAAAGATTTCATTGTTAAAATGTAACATTATATATATATATATATATATATATATATATATATATATATATATATATATATATATATATATATATATATATATATATATATATTTCTCTTTATATATATATATATATATATATATATATATATATATATATATATATATATATATATATATATATATATATATATATATATATATATTCTTCTCGTTATAAATATATATAGATAATGAGAAGAATATTTTTTTTGATTGGCTCCGGCGAAAACTAGACTTATTCTGTAACATCATTGCAACGATTAATTGGTATTTGTCATTTCAAGTTTATGATGTGCCTTGTATGTAGAACAGGCAAGAAGGTTGTACGTTAAAAAATACAGCATATTACACAATTTATAAATTCTGTATAGTTGAAAAAGTAAATTTATAAGTATTTTACAGTAGTATATTATAGACAAAACCTATTACAAACTTATAGTTGTAGTTCATTTCACACAAAATATATGTGTACCCCCGCAAATTGAAATTTGTCTACTTTTATAAGTTGTTGTAGGTGAATTACCTACAACAACTTATAAAAGTAGACACTCCAGATTGCATTTATCCTGCAATCGTAAAATTGGTACAGAATCCTTTGTTAGTTACTCCGAATCGCATTTGACTGGTTTTTTGATCAGTTTTTATAGTTAAATGTACTTAGAATACATATATTACTTGATATCTCCAGAACTGTTGATTGGATTTACACAATTGTGGTTTCATATAATTTCTCTTAGCAGCCCAACTGTTCTTAGAATGGTTACGTTCAAAATATTAAACATGGCGGCTGTGCGACGTCATTATTTATAGTAAAAAAAATCTTCAAATACTACAATATGGACATCAAACTAAAGGGCTCAATACAATAATATCAAAAGATTACAACGTGACTATCATTACCTTGACAAAAATAAAATTAATACAACGAGAAAATGTCATGGATTATGCGTATATTCTATCTGATTTAGGCGGGGTACCAATGTGACACGACCGGAATGAAAGGGGACCGTAATGGGTACCTAAAATTTAAATCTGTTTTAACAACCATACTTACTATTTGCCCAACTGCTTTGATATTCAAAATAGATATATTTAGTAATACAGTAGTTTACAATTGTTACGAAATCGTATCAAAACAAATTATTTATCAGTATATATAATATGTACAATTATAAAATAAAAAAACAATTAAAAGGAACACTAAAAAAAATATTAAAAATATACACCAAAAAAAATTATTACTTTATTATGATTAACAGTCGGGGCCTATTAAAATTTTAATAAGCTCCTTGTTTTTGTAAATTAGGTGCCAAGTTAAAGTAGTTTAGACCATATTAAATATATATGACAAATATAATAGTAAAGTTCGTTACTATTATTAGATCACAACGTCACTGCCAACTTTTAATTGAAGCGTTTAAGCCAAATCTCTAGGCAAAAAACAAAATTAAACCGCATTTGAACTAGAGCCAAAAATCAAGCTTCCAAAAGTCTGCAGTACATTAAATGAAAGCGATGCTTTTCAAGTTGAATATTTAGTATCTTTTTGAGTAACTGTCACTGTAAACTCTTACTTTGTATACACTTTTCTTTATCCACATTCACGCACATAAGGCCTGTCGTAACGAAGTGGCACAAATGTGCAACTAGAAACGGGACATGTTGAGGGTTTGTTAAATATTCGAAGAAACATATTTAATACTTTATTTTCTTCGCTCTGGTCACAAGAGAAAGCGGTGTGAATTCGCGGCTTCTACAGACAGCTTGCAATTTCTCAAATTTATTGTACCGTGGGAAACGAAATGAAAAGCTTTAACACTAGGCTAAAAAAATAACCATATAAGGAGGTCCAGTGACACTGGCACACATGTGTACCGAAGGAAAATATTAAAAATACATTATTCTCAGTATTAATCAGTAAGAAATTAAAGGTGATCGAGTTCTAGAGGCACAAGCTTGAGGCTTGACTTCCACTCGGAGAAATTAATTATTTTAAATTTTCTATTTCTATTTTTTGTTAAGAGATATATCATTTCACTTCATCTCTTTTAAAGTTCGTTTTTGATGTTATTTACTTTTAGATTTTTATATCATTCGAAAGCTTAGTTCTTTTTTTTGTCTCCTTAGGTTTTTTGTCTGTATAGAGTGTAAAGCTGGTATAGCCCTAATGGACCACAATAGGTCTTAACTATTTTGGATTAAATTTAATTTTTTAAACTATTTTGGATAATTTTTTTATTCTTTTAATTGATAATTTCATATGATATGAGTTGCAAAGGCACAAGCGTAAACGCGACATAGCGTAAGTTCGAATTCTAACTTTCCGTTTTAATATCAATCAACAGTTTCATTATGCATTATGTATCAATGACCGAAAAGTTTTATATATTTATATAACTACTCTACACCCATATTAGATAGCATCGGAGAGTGAAGTTACATATTAAAGGTCAGAAAATTGGCTTTTAAATGATAACTATATAGCAGACAAAAAGTTTTTTACCAAGTAAAGTAATCAAAATATAAGAATACTAGAGTAGAGCTAAATAATATTGACCTTTGCATTTATTTAATTTAAATCTATTAATTTACTACAAATCTAAATACAGATCAGATTTTATTTCATAAAATAAATGATATTATTAAAACAAAGTATCACTTAACTATTGTTTGTTGTTGTAACTGCTCTTAATAGCTTTAGAAAATAACTTTTTGTAAAGAAATTTCTCTTAAGAACGATTTGAAGTGGTTCGGAAAGCTTTGACACCGAAAACACTTTATACCCGAATATTGAAAAGAAACTGAAGATAAGGCCGTAAACGCGACAGGTTGTAAGTTCGATCCCCTCTCGAGGAAATGAAATATTTTATATTTCCATTTATACGTTCTCGTAACAAGGCAAAGCTCAGCGTTAAAGTCCGCCATTAAAGACGTGTGTCTTAACTCTATTCCCCCTTTCAAATTCCTTCTGATAAACTTGCCATGTGCGTAAAGCTAAAGAAAACTCAAGAAAGGTTAAGTTCACAACGCGAAATTCTATACGATTTTTTAAATTGAATTTGTGTATCAATGTTTTGTTTAAAGATTTGAAACAATTCAAAGAAGATTGGACGCAAGGCGTAATGTTCAAATGTATCGAATACTGTGTATTTTCGAGGAATATAAATTTTATGTAAATGTTTTAAACGATTTGAAGGGAAGATTGTATGTAAGAAATATTTTTCCAATATACTGTATGATTTTTGATATATACACCTTGAATTTTTTACCTACGAAGTAGTCAGGCAGAGAGTATCTAGAACTAATTAATATGCTCGATTAATAATACTGGCTATTGCATTTATAGATTTATTGCTTCGCTGGAAATTGAACTCACAACAGACAGACTTAAGTCTGACGTTGTTCTACTTCCTGTTTATCATGAAGCTGACACCCATATATACACTCGTACGGACGCTTGTACATACACATAGAAATGCACTTAAAATATAGAGAAGAACTAGGCATAGGGGACATGGGAACCTAGTGTTAGTATAGTCCCCTCTCATTACGGTTATTCCGTTCTCCACTTTCCGAAAGTATTGATTGGCGGAAGTCAACGCCGTGAATTCATTATTTTTCTTTCCTTTTATTTCTTTTATGACATTCCATTAAAAAAATCTATTTAAGTACATAAAATGGGATAACAAATAGAGATTAAGTCAAAATTTCATTCAACTTCAGGCGAAAGTTAGAGCTTTGATAGATCCCAAGTTTGATAAAACAAAATAATTTTATACGAGTATGAAACTTCGTAAACCATACAATTTGTTTTGTGAAAATTCCCTCCCTCGTGTTTCTAGCATTATTTACTCACACGCTAACGAGTGTTTTATTTGTTTTACACATCTATGATAACGTAAACAAGACGTTACTTATATGTAAATAAAAATTTTATTTATTCTGCCCAATATACGAATATTTATAGAATAAAAGGCAATTGTAGATAACTTTGCAATATAACCTTTGAACTACACTTTATAATATACTTAAAATTTAGATTTTTTAAATTCTTTTTCATTTAATATATTTATTTTAGTGAAAATTAATGAAATGTCTATTTACCGTATTAACGATTCTAATTATTAAAGGTATATTATTTTACAGAGGCCTGTCGTGGCGCAACGGCACAAATGTATGACTGTAACCGACAGGTTGTGGGTTCGATCCTCATTCGAGGAAATAAAACATTTAATATTACCAAATGAAATATTTAATGATTTCATTTCTTCGCTCTGGTTACAAGACAAAAGCGCGGCATTGAGTTCCGCCACTCAATACGCAATACTTCAAATTCGGCGGAAAGCGGAGAACGGAGGTGGAACGGAGTGTCTTAAGACTTGGTTCCTGAGTTCCCTCTGCGTACCCTGCCATGTGCGGGATACAGCGTGAAACTGAGTGACGTACGTTATTACATGTATATAAGGAGAATATTTTTTTTTGATGATAATCACTCTTATTCCATAATAATAATAATAAAAGACAAGAAAGACTGTAACATATAGTTGGTTTAAAGTATAAATTTGTTAACACTCTATTCAGAAAAACCGGAGACAAAAAAAAAGAACTAAGCTTTCGAATGATATAAAAATTTAAAAGTAAATAACATCAAAAACGAACTTTAAAAGAGATGAAGTGAAATGATATATCTCTTAACAAAAAATAGAAATAGAAAATTTAAAATAATTCATTTCTCCGAGTGGGAGTCAAGCCTCAAGCTTGTGCCTCTAGAACTCGATCACCTTTAATTTCTTACTGATTAATACTGAGAATAATGTATTTTTAATATTTTCCTTCGGTACACATGTGTGCCAGTGTCACTGGACCTCCTTATATGGTTATTTTCTTACCCCAGTGTTAAAGCATATTATTTCGTTCCCCACGTTCCAATAAATTTGAGAAATTGCATGTTGTCTGTAGAATACATGCCGCAAATTCACACCGCTTTCTCTTGTGACCAGAGTGAAGAAAATAAAGTATTAAATATCTTTCTTCGAATATTTAACAAACCCTCAACATGTCCCGTTTGTAGTTGCACGTTTGTGCCATTTCGTTACGACAGGCCTTATGTGCGTGAATATGGATAAAGAAAAGTGTATACAAAGTAAGAGTTTACAGTGACAGTTACTCAAAAAGATACAAAATATTCAACTTGAAAAGCATCGCTATCATTTAATGTACTGCAGACTTTTGGAAGCTTGATTTTTGGCTCTAGTTCAAATGCGGTTTAATTTTGTTTTTTGCCTAGAGATTTGGCTTAAACGCTTCAATTAAAAGTTGGCAGTGACGTTGTGATCTAATAATAGTAACGAACTTTACTATTAGATTTGTCATATATATTTAATATGGTCTAAACTACTCTAACTTGGCGCCTAATTTACAAAAACAAGGAGCTTATTAAAATTTTAACAGGCCCCGACTGTTAATCATAATAAAGTAATAATTTTTTTTAGTGTATATTTTTAATAATTTTTTTTAGTGTTCTTTTTAATTGTTTTTTTATTTTATAATTGTACATATTATATAACGGAGTGTCTTAAGACTTGGTTCCTGAGTTCCCTCTGCGTACCCTGCCATGTGCGGGATACAGCGTGAAACTGAGTGAGTGAGTGTACGTCACGTACGTTATTACAAGTAAATAAGGAGAATATTTTTTTTTGATGATAATCACTCTTATTCCATAATAATAATAATAAAAGACAGGAAAGACTGTAACATATAGTTGGTTTAAAGTATAAATTTGTTAACACTCTATTCAGAAAAACCTAAGGAGACAAAAAAAAGAACTAAGCTTTCGAATGATATAAAAATCTAAAAGTAAATAACATCAAAAACGAACTTTAAAAGAGATAAAGTTAAAAAATGATATAACTCTTAACAAAAAATTGAAATTGAAAATTTAAAATAATTCATTTCTCCGAGTCCAAGCTTGTGCCTCTAGAACTCGATCACCTTTAATTTCTTACTGATTAATACTGAGAATAATGTATTTTTAATATTTTCCTTCGGTACACATGTGTGCCAGTGTCACTGGACCTCCTTATATGGTTATTTTTTTAGCCTAGTGTTAAAGTTTTTCATTTCGTTTCCCACGGTACAATAAATTTGAGAAATTGCAAGCTGTCTGTAGAAGCCGCGAATTCACACCGCTTTCTCTTGTGACCAGAGTGAAGAAAATAAAGTATTAAATATGTTTCTTCGAATATTTAACAAACCCTCAACATGTCTCGTTTGTAGTTGCACGTTTGTGCCATTTCGTTACGACAGGCCTTATGTGCGTGAATATGGATAAAGAAAAGTGTATACAAAGTAAGAGTATACAGTGACAGTTACTCAAAAAGATACAAAATATTCAACTTGAAAAGCATCGCTTTCATTTAATGTACTGCAGACTTTTGGAAGCTTGATTTTTGGCTCTAGTTCAAAAGCGGTTTAATTTTGTTTTTTGCCTAGAAATTTGGCTTAAACGCTTCAATTAAAAGTTGCAGGCTAAATGCAATCTTGCGTGTCTACTTTTATAAGTTATTGTAGGTAATTCACCTACGCAGAATAAGTCTAGTTTTCGCCGGAGCCTATTAAAAAAATATTCTTCTCATCTTTATGGAATATATATATATATATATATATATATATATATATATATATATATATATATATATATATATATATATATATATATATATATATATATATATTATATATATATATATATATATATATATATATATATATATATATATATATATATATATATATATATATATATATATATATATATATATATTATATATATATACATATATATATACCACATGACAATATAACCTTGTATGTAGAACCTTGTATGTTGTCCGTTAAAAATACAAAATATTACACAATTTATAAATTCTGTATAGTTGAAAACGTAAATTTATAAGTGTTTTACAGTAACATATTATAGACAAAACCTATTAGAAACTTATAAAAGTAGACACGCAAGATTGCATTTAACCTGCAATCGTAAAAATGGTACAGGATCCTTTGTTAGTTACTCCGAATCGCATTTGACTGGTTTTTTGATCAGTTAAATGTACTTAGGATACATATATTACTTGATATCTCCAAAACTGTTCATTGGAGTTACACAATTGAGGTTTTATATAATTTCTCTTAGAAGTCCAACTGTTCTTAGAAAAATTACGTTAAAAATATGAAACATGGCGGCTGTGCGACGTCATTATTTATAATAAAAAAAAAATCTTCTTCAAATACTACAATATGGACATCAAACTAAAGGGCTCTATACAATAATATCAAAAGGTTACATCGTGACTATCATTACCTCAACAAAAATAAAAATAATACAATGAGAAAGTTTAATGTCATGGATTATGCGTATATTCTATCTGATTTAGGCGGGGTACCAATGTGACACGACCGGAATAAAAGGACCGGAAAAAATAATACTTACTATTTGCCCAACTGCTTTGAAATTCAAAATAGATATATTTAGTAATATAGTAGTTTACAATTGTTACGAAATCGTATCAAAACAAATTATTTATCAATATATATAATATGTACAATTATAAAATAAAAAAACAATTAAAAAGAACACTAAAAAAATTATTAAAAATATACACTAAAAAAAATTATTACTTTATTATGATTAACAGTCGGGGCCTACTAAAATTTTAATAAGCTCCTTGTTTTTGTAAATTAGGCGCCAAGTTAGAGTAGTTTAGACCATATTAAATATATATGACAAATCTAATAGTAAAGTTCGTTACTATTATTAGAACTCAACGTCACTGCCAACTTTTAATTGAAGCGTTTAAGCCAAATCTCTAGGCAAAAAACAAAATTAAACCGCATTTGAACTAGAGCCAAAAATCAAGCTTCCAAAAGTCTGCAGTACATTAAATGATAGCGATGCTTTTCAAGTTGAATATTTTGTATCTTTTTGAGTAACTGTCACTGTAAACTCTTACTTTGTATACACTTTTCTTTATCCATATTCACGCACATAAGGCCTGTCGTAACGAAGTGGCACAAACGTGCAACTACAAACGGGACATGTTGAGGGTTTGTTAAATATTCGAAGAAATTACATATTTAATATTTTATTTCCTTCAATTTCTATTCAATTTCTAGTTTTTGTTAAGAGTTATATCATTTTTTCACTTCATCTCTTTTAAAGTTCGTTTTTGATGTTATTTACTTTTAGATTTTTATATCATTCGAAAGCTTAGTTCTTTTTTTTGTCTCCTTAGGTTTTTCTGAATAGAGCGTTAACAAATTTATACTTCAAACCAACTATATGTTACAGTCTTTCTTGTCTTTTATTATTATTATTATGGAATAAGAGTGATTATCATCAAAAAAAAATATTCTCCTTATGTACTTGTAATAACGTACGTGACGTACACTCACTCACTCAGTTTCACGCTGTATCCCGCACATGGCAGGGTACGCAGAGGGAACGCAGGAACCAAGTCTTAAGACACTCCGTTCCACATCCGTTCCCCGGTATCTGCCGAATTTGAAATATTGCGTATTGAGTGGCGGAACTCACTGCCGCGCTTTTGTCTTGTAACCAGAGCGAAGAAATGAAATCATTAAATATTTCATTTGATAATATTAAATATTTTATTTCCTCGAATGAGGCTCGAACCCCACAACCTGTCGGTTACAGTTACACGTTTGTGCCGCTGCGCCACGACAGGCCTCCAAAAAATAATATACCTTTTATAATCAGAAACGTTAATACCTACGGTAAATGGACATTTCATTAATTTTCAGTAAAATAAATATATTAAATGAAAAAGAATTTAAAAAACCTAAATTTTAAAGTATATTATAAAGTGTAGTTCAAAGGTTATATTGCAAAGTTATCTACAATTGCCTTTTATTCTATAAATATTCGTATATTGGGCAGAATAAATAAAATTTTTATTTACATATAAGTAACGTCTTGTTTACGTTATCATAGATGTGTAAAACAAATAAAACACTCGTTAGCGTGTGAGTAAATAATGCTAGAAACACGAGGGAGGGAATTTTCACAAAACAAATTGTATGGTTTACGAAGTTTCATACTCGTATAAAATTATTTTGTTTTATCAAACTTGGGATCTATCAAAGCTCTAACTTTCGCCTGAAGTTGAATGAAAGTTTGACTTAATCTCTATTTTTTATCCCATTTTATGTACTTAAATAGAATTTTTTAATGGAATGTCATAAAAGAAATAAAAGGAAAGAAAAATAATGAATTCACGGCGTTGACTTCCGCCAATACTTTCGGAAAGCGGAGAACGGAATAACCGTAATGAGAGGGGACTATACTAACACTAGGTTCCCATGTCCCCTATGCCTAGTTCTTCTCTATATTTTAAGTGCATTTCAATGTGTATGTACAAGCGTCCGTACGAGTGTATATATGGGTGTCAGCTTCATGATAAACAGGAAGTAGAACAACGTCAGACTTAAGTCTGTCTGTCGTGAGTTCAATTTCCAGTCGAAGCAATAAATCTATAAATGCAATAGCGAGTATATTAATTAGTAATAGATACTCTCTGCCTGACTACTTTGTAGGTAAAAAATTCAAGGCGTATATATCAAATATTATACAGTATATTGGAAAATTATTTCTTACATACAATCTTCCCTTCAAATCGTTTGAAACATTTACATAAAATTTATATTCCTCGAAAATACACAGTATTCGATACATTTGAACATTACGCCTTGCGTCCAATCTTCTTTGAATTGTTTCAAATCTTTAAACAAAACATTGATACACAAATTCAATTTAAAAAATCGTATAGAATTTCGCGTTGTGAACTTAACCTTTCTTGAGTTTTCTTTAGCTTTACGCACATGGCAAGTTTATCAGAAGGAATTTGAAAGGGGGAATAGAGTTAAGACACACGTCTTTAATGGCGGACTTTAACGCTGAGCTTTGCCTTGTTACGAGAACGTATAAATGGAAATATAAAATATTTCATTTCCTCGAGAGGGGATCGAACTTACAACCTGTCGCGTTTACGGCCGTATCTTCAGTTTCTTTTCAATATTCGGGTATAAAGTGTTTTCGGTGTCAAAGCTTTCCGAACCACTTCAAATCGTTCTTAAGAGAAATTTCTTTACAAAAAGTAATTTTTAAAGCTATTAAGAGCAGTAACAACAACAAACAATAGTTAAGTGATACTTTGTTTTAATAATATCATTTATTTTATGAAATAAAATCTGATCTGTATTTAGATTTGTAGTAAATTAATAGATTTGAATTAAATAAATGCAAAGGTCAATATTACTTAGCTCTACTCAAGTATTCTTATATTTTGATTACTTTACTTGATAAAAAACTTTTTATCTGCTATATAGCTATCTTTTAAAAGCCAATTTTCTGACCTTTAATATGTAACTTCACTCTCCGATGCTATCTAATATGGGTGTAGAGTAACTACTCTATATATCTTTATATAACTATATAAATATATAAAACTTTTCAGTCACTGAGACATAATGCATAATGAAACTATTGATTGATATTAAAACGAAAAGTTAGAATTCGAACTTACGCTATGTCGCGTGTACGCTTATGCCTTTGCAACTCATATCATATGAAATTATCAATTAAAAGAATAAAAAAATTATCCAAAATAGTTAAAAAAATAAATTTAATCCAAAATAGTTAAGACCTATTGTGGTCCATTAGGGCTATACCAGCTTTACACTCTATACAGACAAAAAACCTAAGGAGACAAAAAAAAGAACTAAGCTTTCGAATGATATAAAAATCTAAAAGTAAATAACATCAAAAACGAACTTTAAAAGAGATAAAGTGAAAAAATGATATAACTCTAAACAAAAAATAGAAATTGAAAATTTAAAATAATTAATTTCTCCGAGTGGGAGTCAAGCCTCAAGCTTGTGCCTCTGGAACTCGATCACCTTTAATCTCTTACTGATTAATACTGAGAATAATGTATTTTTAATATTTCCCTTCGGTACACATGTGTGCCAGTGTCACTGGACCTCCTTATATGGTTCTTTTTTTAGCCTAGTGTTAAAGCATATTATTTCGTTTCCCACGTTCCAATAAATTTGAGAAATTGCATGCTGTCTGTAGAACACATGCCGCGAATTCACACCACTTTCTCTTGTGACCAGAGTGAAGAAAATAAAGTATTAAATATGTTTCTTCGAATATTTAACAAACCCTCAACATGTCCCGTTTCTAGTTGCACGTTTGTGCCACTTTGTTACGACAGGCCTTATGTGCGTGAATGTGGATAAAGAAAAGTGTATACAAAGTAAGAGTTTACAGTGACAGTTACTCAAACAGATACAAAATATTCAACTTGAAAAGCATCGCTTTCATTTAATGTACTGCAGACTTTTGGAAGCTTGATTTTTGGCTCTAGTTCAAATGCGGTTTAATTTTGTTTTTTGCCTAGAGATTTGGCTTAAACGCTTCAATTAAAAGTTGGCAGTGACGTTGTGATCTAATAATAGTAACGAACTTTACTATTAGATTTGTCATATATATTTAATATGGCGCCTAATTTACAAAAACAAGGAGCTTATTAAAATTTTAATAGGCCCCGACTGTTAATCATAATAAAGTTATTCTTTTTTTGTGTATATTTTTAATATTTTTTTTTAGTGTTCTTTTAAATTGTTTTTTTATTTTATAAATGTACATAAATTATATATTTTGATAAATAATTTGTTTTGATACGATTTCGTAACAATTGTAAACTACTGTATTACTAAATATATCTATTTAGAATATCAAAGCAGTTGGGCAAATAGTAAGTATGGTTGTTAAAACAGATTTAAATTTTAGGTACCCACCCGGTACGGTCTTCTTTTATTCCGGTCGTGTCACATTGGTGCTCCGCCTAAATCAGATAGAATATACGCATAATCCATGACATTAAATTTTCTCATCGTATTAATTTTATTTTTGTCAAGGTAATGATAGTCACGTTGTAATCTTTTGATATTATTGTATTGAGCCCTTTAGTTTGATGTCCATATTGTAGTATTTGAAGATTTTTTTTACTATAAATAATGACGTCGCACAGCCGCCATGTTTAATATTTTGAACGTAACCATTCTAAGAACAGTTGGGCTGCTAAGAGAAATTATATGAAACCACAATTGTGTAAATCCAATCAACAGTTCTGGAGATATCAAGTAATATATGTATTCTAAGTACATTTAACTATAAAAACTGATCAAAAAACCAGTCAAATGCGATTCGGAGTAACTAACAAAGGATCCTGTACCAATTTTAAGATTGCAGGTTAAATGCAATCTTGCGTGTCTACTTTTACAAGTTGTTGTAGGTGAAATAAAAAAGTAGACAAATTTCAATTTGCGGGGTTACACATATATTTTGTGTGAAATGAACTACAACTATAAGTTTGTAATAGGTTTTGTCTATAATATATTACTGTAAAATACTTATAAATTTATGTTTTCAACTATACAGAATTTATAAATTGTGTAATATGTTGTATTTTTTAACGGACAACCTTCTTCCATGTTCTACATACAAGGTTATATTGTTATATGGTTATTGCACACCTAGAATGCTCGGCACATCATAAACTTGAAATGACAAATACCAATTAATCGTTGCAATGATATAACAGAATAAGTCAAGTTTTCGCCTATCAAAAAAATATTCTTCTCATCCTTATGGAATATAATATATACATATATATATATACATATATATATATATATATATATATATATATATATATATATATATATATATATATATATATATATATATATATATATATATATATATATATATATATATATATAT
>DWMZ01002336.1:0-14285 GCA_018249855.1 Eueides tales michaeli | reverse complement strand
ATATATATATATATATATATATATATATATATATATATATATATATATATATATATATATATATATATATATATATATATATATATATATATATATATATATATATATATATATGTTTTTAAATTTAATATTTTTCTTTCTTAGTGTGGAATAACACTTTAAAAATGGTAAGAATAATTCCATTAAAATTTTAAGGTACGTGTTGAGCGGCGAAATTGAACGCCGCTCTTTCCCTCTTTATCAGCTTCACGCTGTATCACGCAGCACGAGGCAGGGTAGGCAGAGAGAACCCGGGAACCTAGCGTTAAGACACTCCGTTCCTCTACCGTTCCCCACTTGCCGCCGAATTTGAGGCATTGGCGGAACTCAACGCCGCGCTTTTGCCTTATTACCAGAGCGAAGAAATGAAACATTCAATATTTAAATTGAAAATATTAAATATTTCATTCCCCCGAATAGGAATCGAACCCATAACCTCGCGTGACACCCTACGAGATTAATTATATATCTATATATTTCACCCCATATCTTATAAAATATTTACACAAACATATACCATAAAATATGCCATAGTGAGTCTTCAATTTAGAAAACATAGTCTTCAACATTTCATACAGAATAAGAGCGGAAAGAAGAAAACCAATCAATTGCTTTCATTAAAACAATGGATTTTGATTTAACAAACTCCTTTATTATCGCTAAGTGTGGTACAAGTGAAGAGGTTATAGCGTGGTTATGTGTTTATGGTGGCTTCACGCTCTTTCACGTATAATAGGGTAGGCTATGAGTGAAATAGCGTGAAGTATAGACAAAATGAGACACCGTTCTGCATTTTTCATCAACATTTGAGACGAGACAGAAGGTGATGATGGTGGATCTATAGGGAATTTCTTTTATCACCTGTCATCGCAAGTTAAAGATTTTATTCATTTATCATTGTTTACGCAAAAAGGGCTCTTTGTTAACATAATATATTTTGTAAAAAATCTGTGTTATTTTAATAATATTATAATTACTTTTTTTTATATCGTTTGAATGGAATCCACCAAACTTGTTAATCCAACCAAATTCAAATAAGACCAAATACTTGTACTTATTATTTTTTGTCATTTTTACTATCAAAAAAATGTATTTATTGTATTTTCAAATTATAAAATTTTCAATTTGTAAAATCTTTTTTTTTGAAGATAACAAAATGAATTTCATGAAAAATAGATAATGAAATTCCGGGTATTTTATATTTATAAAATTACTTTAACGTTACAGAATAATGGCGAGAGTATTTGTTTTGGTGGTAACAAATATGATGAAGCAAAAAAGAAGATATTTATCCTAAATTCCCTCCGTTGCCTCCTACCATGGGACCTTCAAAATTCTTTTCTATGAAAAACCTGGGAAGGAGGAACATATTAGGTAGAAATACTGAGAAGGATAAGACAGTCAACATACAACGCCTCAATAATTCAGCTAAAAGCTGCTAATAGTTATATCAAAATGGGTACAGAGTGTCTTAATATTATGTCTTCTAGTAATCTTTCATTTCCGGAATACAGAGTTAACCAAAAAAAAAAATATTAACATCAAAAAAGCTGTTTATAAAACATTTATTTACAATAATTTTCGCATTGTTTTCAATTAGTACATAAAATCGCTTGTCACTTACAAATTGAGACCTAAAACTTGTAAACTCCGAGCTCAGCTATCGGACGGAGCTCATTGTTCCGCTTCCTATTATTTATTGAACGCTTTTCAGGCAATTAGCCGGATGGATATGATATGGGGCTATTGTGATTCAGAGGCTGTTGGTTCGATTCTCGATTCGATCAATATTTACTTATTTATCTTACTACTGTTTCAACTTACTTCTTTATATTACTCAATCAGCTTCACGGTGTATCCCGCACAGGGCAGGAAAGGCAGAGGGAACTTGGGAACCTAGTGTCGAGACACTCCGTTCCACTTCCATTCACCACTTTCCGCCGAATTTGAGGCATTGCGTGTTGAGTGGCGGAGCTCAACGCCGCGTTTTGTCTTGATGCCAGAGTGAAAAAATGAAAACATTAAATATTTAAATTGAAAATATTAAATATTTCATTTTCCCGAGTGGGGATCGAACTTATCATACTAATTATATTACAGATTTTGTTTTTTTTTTAGTGTATGTCCAAAGAATGTTTTAAATGTCAATATTTATTTATTCTATTCATTAATTCATAGCAGAGGACACTTGGGAACCTAGTATTAAGACACTCCGTTCCTTTCCCCAGCTTCCGCCGAACTTTAAGGCCTTGCGTGTTGAGTGGCGGAACTCAACCCCGCACATTATCTTGTGACCAGAGAAAATTTGAAAATTTTAAATATCTCAATTCCTCGAATGGGGATTAAACCCACGACCCGTTGCGTTTACGTTCACACGCTTATACTTCTACGCCAAGACAGGCCTCAGTGTCAAGATACTCCATTTAATTTTCGTCTCTCCACAATGTGAACTAGTTGGTGAAACTTAACGCCGCATCCTATCTTACTAGAGAAAGAATTTAATTCAAACCAATGCCCTGAGCAAATATCGAACCCACAACAACCGGCATATCAATTCAATTTCACTACGTAGTTTGCAAGCATTGTTTTACACTGGCATAATAATAATAATATTGAAAATTAATAATGTAACATTCATTTTTATAATGAAGATATTGATAAAAAATATTGTTTTCAATTCTCTGCTTTTAATTTTTGTACGAATAGAAAATACTATGAACAGTGATACACTCGACTGCATTGTCAACCTGCCAGTGAGAGACGTAATTAATTCTAATAATGCCCCTCCAGACGCCGTCATATTGTAATTAAGTCAAGGTTGCGGACTCAATTGGTTTTATTGAATGAGAAATATGTTTTTGGTGGATTTTTAAAGATTTTTGAGTCACATTTTAAGTAATTGCTATAATAACTTTTACATGAAGCATTGGAAAAGTTCGTGAAGGTAAAGTGAGTGGTAAGAGAGGGAGACCTTGGTTGACCTTCGAAAACACAATATTTATGATACTGGAGGAGGGTTGCGTAAAGTATGGGGACGCCCGGAGGACATGTATGAAGAGGGTGATGACAGTGGACGAGGCGAAAGAGGTATGCCGAGGCCGTAGCGTTTGGCGCTACGTTCTCTCTGGCTACAATACTAGTGATACAGCGCGAAGCTAAGTTAAGTTACAATGGCATTTGTATTGTATTGGAAAAAATATTATACTAAAACTAATTTAATTTTTCTGTAATTCGTTGAGGTCATTGTGACGCAGTGGAACGTTGTACAGTAAATACAGTAATTGTGGATGCGGTTTCCATTTGAAGGAAAAAAAATAACATTTTAATTTAAATGATCTATTAACAAGGGGCAAATGCAGCAAAAAGCTCCCCCACCAATTGGCGAAAAGTGAGGAATAGAGGTGTGTTAATAGGAATAAAATGTCTTACTCTAAGGGTAATATAAGACATTCTGTGCCGTTAAAAAAAATTGTGAATATTCACAATATATTTTCAGGTTCCCCTTTTTCAATATAGGGTACATCTGTTCAGAGAGATAAGCTTTAATATTCTTCCACTCAACAGATTCTACCTGTTTTGGTTGACCAAATTGAGTTTTCTATCTATTTTTTTTTTTTTTTCATTATTTATGTTCATATTATTTAAATTAGTTATTTCTTCTATTTTATTAAAGCTTCATGTATATACCAGGATAGGCAGAGGGAAAATAGTGCTAAGACACTCCGTTACTCATGTACCGCTTTATTTTTAAGACATTTCGTCATGAGTATCTGAGCTTAACGCCGTCCTTTGTCGTGATAATTTTTTTGTTTACTGGAGCGTGACAATTAAAATATGCGTTACTCTGACTGGAAATCGAACATATAACCTTTTCGTGTTCGTTTGTGTTGAGAAACTGCCGCTGTGCCACGACGGCTTCTCCATAGTTCTTTAACTGATGCTAAGTGCTTAATGCTAATATTAATGCTAATATTTTGATTTATCAGTGCATTTTTAGGGTTCCGTACATCGATAAGTAAAAACAGAATCCTTAGAGGATAACTTAGTTATTTTTCTGGTCGTTTGTAAAGGACTTTTTTTTGCTCAACTTTACCCTGACAGGGTAGGCAGAGGGAACTTGGAAATTTAGTGTATAGACACTTCGTTTCGTTCATCACTTTCCGCCAAATTTTAGGCACTGCCTTGTGTTGAGTGATGGAACTCAATGCCGCATTTTGTATTAAATATTTCGTAAGTTTCTTAAAGCACAGACAAAATCAAGCTTTTTAAAAAAAAAAAAAATCGAGCATTTGCGCATCGTTTTTGCTGAATTTTGTATGATAATCGCCGCGTCATCAAAAACTTTCTGGTTGGTACTTTGTGTAAATTTACTGTCATGAAATTTAGTATGAACCTAAACCAATAAAACCTTTAGAGCATTTCCCGTTTTAATTTAATACAGTTTAAATAAAGCCATTAATCAGTATTACTTATTAATACCTTTGTTACTACCCTATTCTACTCAGCTTCACGCTGTATCCCGCACATGGCAGGGTAAGCATAGGGAACTTGGGAACCTAGTGTTAAGACACTCCGTTCCACTTCCGTTCCCCACTTTCCGCCAAATTCGAGGCATTGCGTGTTGAGTTGCGGAACTCAACGCCGCGCTTTTGCCTTATTACCAAAGCGAAGAAATTAAATATTAAAATTATAAATATTAAATGTTTCATTTCGTCGAGTGGAAATCGAACCCACAACTGCCGCTGCGCCACTACAGGCCTCAAATACCTTTGTTTGAGCTTTTAATAGCAATTAGTTGTTAAGGCGTGCCGTGGCGCAGGGGCACATGCTTATGAACTGTAACGTGACAGGTTATCGGTTCAATTATCACTCTAAGAAATGTGAAATATTTAGTATTTTGAAACTAAATAGTTCACGTTTTAATGTCTTCGTCCTGGCAACAAGGCAAAACGCGGTGTTGAATTCCGCCATTCAACACGCAAAGCCTCAAATTCGGTGCAAAGTAGGTAACGGGACACGGAGACACGGAGAGTCTTAATACTCGGTTCCCAAGTTCTCTCTGCCTGCCTTGCCATGTGCGTGATGGCAGTGGGGTGCAAAATATTATTACAAACTTATAGCTATACTTCATTTCATGTCAAATGAGTGCCGATGCCTGCAAACTTAAGTTTGTCAATTTTTATTGGTTTTTATCACCATTAATATATATTCCTGAAATTGGTATTGATGGGTGGTGCCTGGATGGGCTAGTCCGATTCACACTTGACCGATTTTTTTAAAATCTTTATCAGTCACCAATAGTTTTTCCATACTAAAATCTTATATACCTTTATTAAATTGTCATCTAAATGAAAATTTTTAATATTAAATCGTAGAAAATTTCATTAAAAACTGAAAGGTTCAGTCATGCGGTACGTTTGTTCGAATCAATTACTCCATTGCTTTTTTTATATGAGAAACGATCTGTATACGTTTTATTGGTTTTCTTATGGTGAAAAGAAGGAGAAAAAAAATAATAGTGATTATTTATTCCTTCCTAAAAAGAAAAACTGAGCTTTCACAATATAGTATGTCAATTAGTATCAATATACGAATATTTTAAAATTAAACTTACTCACTTCTTACTTAGCATCACGCTGTATCCCTAGCGGGGAAGGCAGAGAGAACGGAGGGCCAAACGCTCTGGTCCCGGCATACTGGTTACGCCTCGTCCACTGTCATCAACCACTTCATACATGTCCTCCGGGTCCTCATTATATTTTACATTACCCTCCTCAGATATATTTTCCAGAGGTTCCTCCCTCCCTCTCTTACTTCCCTCCCTACTCACTTTTCCTTCATAAATCTTTTTTTGCCATTCAGCGTTCGCTCGATACATTGCTCAAACTATCTGAGCACGTTCTTCTTCATTCACACTGAGAAATCCACGCTGGTACGTACCATTCTGTATACCTCTTCTTTTGGTATGCGATCAGCAAAATTAACTCCGCATATACTTTCTTACAGTTAAAGAATTTGTTAATTTAAAAGTGCTAATCAATGAACCTCTTGGTTGGTGGAGTAGAAAAAATATTTTTGTATTGGATAATCTAATTACATAAATAATATATGTGATATCTTTTGTAGCGCAGGGGCATAAGTGTCAGACTGTAAACCGACAGGTTTTGCGTTTCCACTCGAGGAAATTAAATATTTAATGTTTTGTAGTAACGCTACTCAATATACAATTGAATAATTATATATTCAGTGGCGGAACTTAACTCCTTTTTTTAACTGATAGTGAGGCAAAGCGCGGCGTTGAGCTCCGCTACTCCATATACAATAAATTGAAAATTGAGACTGGAAGTAATTTGTTACTAAAAAAAAAGTATTTTTACTGTTTTCAATTGACTTCATTTTGACTTATATCGTAGAAGCAATAGGTTACGGGTTCGATATTAACTTAGGTGTTAATATAACGGAGAGTGTTTTATTTTATTGCTCTTTAGTAAAAACGATATCAGCATAGAGTATACATTGTAAAACGTTGAACTCAATGAACCATACTGATATTTCCCTTTCGTCTAAGTGAACGCTTACATAAAACTTAGTGTGTGTTTCCATTGTTCAATGACGATTTGTTTTATATTAAAAAAAAAACAAGTCCCACCATATCATATAACTATGTCACGCATTGTATCAATGCATCATCAAGAAACACATTCGGGGGAAAGTGGAAACGGAAGTGTCTCAATGGGAACTAAGTGGCTGAACACTAGATTATCAAATTCTCTGTGTTACCATGTGCGGGATATAGTATGAAGCTGAAAAAAATATATATGAGGGAAAAAGTCTGAAACAGACATAACTTCATATTAAGACAGTACAGAGTGTCAATAAAATTTTCGATATATTTCTTGTTAAATTGCGTAATTTATCACGGCATTTCAAGGCTTAGGTTAAGGAGCAGGTAAAAGAACATAATTTTAATATACGTAACACTGGCTTGTACAGCTATTGCGTTTACAGTCAAATTAATCTTGTTTCGTTATTTTGATTCAAAAATTTAATTAGAAATGCCTGAGTGTTAAAAAGTAAAAGTAACTGATCTTGAATAATTATCTATTCGTTTTTTTTTAGCTTCACGCTGTATCCCACACGAGGCAGGGTAGACAGAGGGAACCCGGGAACCTAGTGTTAAGACACTCTGTTACACTTTCGTTCCCCACTTTCCGCGAAATTTGAGGCATTGCGTGTTGAGTGGCGGAACTTAACGCCGCGCTTTGCCTTATTACCAGTGCGAAGAAATGAAACATTAAATATTTAAATAGAAAATATTAAATGTTTCATCTCCTCGACTGCGAATCGAACCCAGAACCTATCGGTTACAGTCACACGTTTGTGCCGCTGCATCACGACAGGCCCCATTTTAACTTAACTTTGCATTTTTCACTTAAAAACACAAAACAAACAGAGTATACTAAAATATTATTACTAGCCCAGGGAGGCTTTTGTGTTTTTTTCCAGTTTCTATAGATGGTACGAAACTCTTGGTGCCATAGTCCGACCCGCATTTAGGACGGTTCTTTTGGTTCATTAATAATGACTTAACAATCAAGTTAAATTATATAAACGAAATATATTGAGATCCTAAAAGTAATTTGGGAACCTAAAAGGACTTGGGACCTTATAAGGAACTTGGAAATCTAGAAGAAACATGGAAACGTAGTGTTAAGACACTCCATTGCATTTCCCACTTATCACCGAATTTGAGGTATTGCAAATAAATAAAATGATAAACATGTAACACAGTTTAAATATGAATATATTAAAATTGTCATTTGCTGTACATATGGACCATAATTGTTAATTTTATTAATTACCAATTATCTCCGCTGTCGTATAGCAAGTAATTGAAAGTGTAAAGTTACAATAGATTAATATTTACGAGTGAGGCTCTTTGTGAAAAATGGTTTCAAAGAATTTTTAATACTGTGTTATAGATAACTATTTGTATACTGGCGACCTAAAAGGCTTCGCCCGCTCAAAGTTATTGTAGAGAAATCATATAAAGTTTTATCAAAATCATTATTTACAATACTTCATGCTATAACTAAATGAAGCAGGAAATATTTATATTATACAGCAAGAATTGTTATCACTTCTTCACTCCGGTACTATTTAAAAGTAGTTTCAAAGTTAAGGCAAAAAGTATGGAGCATAGAAACTTAGAACCAGGTTCTTTCTGCCTACCCTGCATATGCGGGATACAGTGTGAAGCAAAAAATATTTTCCAATTAAAAAAAAACCGATAAATTTAATACGGCGGAAAGAGTGAAGTGAAAATGACATTTACTGTCCTAATGAGAATAGAGTGTCTTAACACTATGCTCCCAGGGTCCCTCTGCTTACTTATATGAGGAATAAAATGTGTAACTAAAATAATCTAATCAATCAAACAATTTTCGTAAATATTTATACAAATTTGTAAAATAACGAAGGCCTGTCGTGGCGCTGAGGCACAAGCGTGTGACTGTTAACGACAGGTTGTTGTTTCGATCTCCACTCGAGAAAATGAAATATTTAATATTTTCAAATTAAATATATATTCTTTTAATTTTTCGTTCTGGTATCAATACAAAGCGCGGCGTTGAGTTCCGCCAGTCAACACACATTGTCTTAAATTCCTCGGAAAGTGGAAAACGGAAGTGGAACTGCTGCACTGCACTAGGTTCCCTCTGTCTACCCTGCCATGTCCAGGATACAGCATGAAGTTGAAAAAAAGAAAAAAAAAGTAAAATAACGCGGTATAACGAAAACGAGCCATAAGAATATCGAATGTGATTCGAAAAGTACCAATTTCGTGCACTTTGTCTTCAGACTTTGTGATTTGGCCTGAAACTTTCATGGACTCTGTAAATAGTGAAATTGGCAGACATATTGATTTTAGCTATTTATGCAAATATATTTTTACAAACGATTTTATTTGGTTTTTGAACGATTTCGGTTGATGTGTTTTTTATCTTGTGTAGGCGTAGAGTTGTGGGGAGAACGAAGTGTTTATACACCAGGTTACCCCTGGCTATCATGTTATGCGGGATACCTTATTCCTTTTGTAGAGGCCTTGAGGCCTATTGTGATGCAGAGGCTCAGGCACGTCTCTATAAAAGCGACAGATTGTGGGTTCAATCCCAACTTGCGGAGTTGAGATATTTAATATATTCAAATTAAACAATTGATGTTTTCATTATTTTCTCTCTGGTAATAAGGCAATGCGCGGCGTTAATTACTGCCACTCAACACGCAATTTCGGCGGAAAGTAGAGAACGGTACGGAGTGTTTTAATAATAGGTTCGTAAATTCACTCTGCCGTGTGCGGGATTCAGTATGAAACTGAAAAAAAAATAATAATATAAATTTAAGTGCAAATTTAGGAGGTCATCGTGGCTCAGTGGGATAGTTATTGATTTTAAGCCAGATGGTTGTGAGTTCAATCTCAACTTAGGGGAATGAATTATTGCAATTTCCGCACTCTGAGCGGAGCATGACTTTTATTTCAGACAATAAAGAAAAGGTAGAATGGAGAAAATTTCAATACCTAATCGACAATCATTATGTTCAGAGTTAGTGGCAAAAGTTGAGACAGTCCCTTTGCTTCGGTTCCCCACTTTACATTGATTTTAAGGAAATTATGGGAGTTGACACCCAACACGCATTTTCTCGTTACCAGAGCATAGAAATGAAATATCGAATATTTGATTTCCGCAAATGGGGATCGAACCCACAACCTGTCCTACAATAGCGCTCTTCGATGTAAACAATTTATATAATTATATAAATGGGACCTCTATATCGCTGGGTTTCTGCCTATTTATTTTTCTGTATGCGACAATCACTGGAGGAAAATATTTTTTTAATATTTTCGTTTTGTCTTTCTGGTAACGGGGCTAGAAAAGCGTGGCGTTAAGTTACGCCACTCAACTCACATAGCCTCAAGATTTCAGCGGAAATTGTGGAGCGTAAGTATTTTAATGGAAACTTAGTAACGTCCGAAAGGTTCCGGAAGGTTCCGGAATACAGCGGGACCCTAAAAAGCTTATCCAAATCTTAACTAAAACCAGTTTAAGCAACTCAAAAGTAAACTACGAACTATCACAGAGAATGCTCTCTAATTGACATTGATTGATTAACTAAGTGTAATTACCGAAACGTTTCATATTAGCGTTATTCCTAATACACTGTTCATTTCAGTATAGTGCTAATTATGACTTATTAGATTATATATATATTACTAATTGAAGGGTCGTGGGTTCAATTTATTGTTTCCATAATTTTCAATTGCACACATAATTTTCTTCTGTTGTTTGAATATAACTTATAATGTTAAGGCCGCTTTTGCACATATTGTGAAATTTGTTCAACCAAATTTGTATATTAATTTTTGTGCAATTCAAAGCCACCACCTCCACGTGGATCCACCAGCATCTTGCTATATGATGCGAAACATGGGAAGTGGTAAAGACAGCGTGAAGCTGAAAAATAGCTACATTTGGTTAACAATAATTATTTCCATATCTATGGTAGTAAAACATAAAGTTTAACCATAGTACGTTATGTCTGATGATAAACAGTCTCAGAGTAGGACTCGATAGTCCCCATGACGTGATCGAATCAAATATATACAATATTACATACATATACAATATACATGGTTCTCTGGTATAGCCGTAAAACACCATACCATGCTACTTCAGCGATTTCCTCAAGTTGCTTTTTTCTTTCATGTCATTTGTGCACTAAACTGGAGAACCTACAAAATTTTGCCTCGCAGGAAATCGCAGTAGTGTACCGAGCTTTCTTCGTCCATTCATCATCTCTTCCCGAAGTTCCCTATAAGATACATACAAGCAGCAAATGCTTCATGCTCTCGTCCTTCTCATCGAATCAAGCTTCATATCTTTAGTCAAACGGTAAACAGGATATAATGTCACAAATATGTAAATAATAATCGGAGAGACGTGTCAGGTTGTGGGTTGGACCCCGCTTGCAGAAATGAAATATTTCATATTTTCATTTTTTTGCTCTAGTAACAAGGCAAAGCGTGGCATTGAGTTTAACCACTTAATACGCAATGACTCGAATTCATTAGGAAATAGGGGACTGTATCGAGAGTTTTTTACTTGGTTCCTGAAGCTCCTGGTTCCTAAGGTTCCTGACTACCACACCATGCAGTGATGGGAAAAAATGAAAATCCATGTACATGGGAAAATGTCTTATTAGTTGCATTTTAACTGATGTGACGATAACATTTTTTATAGCTTCACGCCTTATTCCTAGCGTTTGCCAGAAAGAAAGGAGCTCTAAATTCCAGCTCTCTTGCTATCTGCGTGTCTCTTTTGCCTGATCTAATTTCATACCTCTTTTTGAGTAATTTTCGTCTGTAAAGGTACCTGAGATACTAACACAGTACCAAAGTATCCTTAAATAAGTTCATGATTGCTCAAGAAGGACAGTGGATGACCAATACCATTAATTTTGTAAGAAAAAATAAAAAGTAACATTATGTCGTAATTAAGATACTATTAATATCTAAAAATATCATTATACCTACTCAACTTTTCGAGGCCAGTCCTGGTGCAGTGCCATGAGCAGGTGATTGCAAACGCGACAGGTTGCGATTTTGTTCCTACTCGAGAAAATAAAATATTTAAAATTTACCAATTAAATATTGAATGTTTTCATTTCATCCGTCTGGTAACAAGACAAAGCAAAGCGTTGAGATCCTCTAATCAACACGAAATGCCTCTAATTTGGTGAGAAAATAGAGAATGGAACGGAGTTTCTTATAACTAGTCTCCCAAGTTCTCTCTACCTACCCTGCCATGAGCGGGATACAGCGTGAAGCTAAAAAAACTTTAATTCTTCACGCTGTGCCCAACGGTTTGCAGGATAAGCAGGAACCTGGGAACCTAGTGCTAAAACACCCCGTTCCTATTAAAACTCTTCCATTCTCCACTTTCCACCGAATTCTGAAGTACTGAGTGGCGGTACACAACGTCACACTTTGCCTTGTTAACAGAGCAAAAAACGAATCAGGATTTAAACCCGCGCCTCTTGGAATCCTTCCAAGCGTTCTGACAACTAAGCCATACGGTCTCACCGAGCTCCGTCGAAATTTTTATACGCTTGTTACAACTTATTTATGTTGTTAGCATCTCTGTACGGACCATTTGTACAAATTTCCGCTATTGTGGAAATAACACTACAAACATTTCATTTTCTCGAGTCAAACCTATAACCTGCTTTGTTTACAGTCACAGACGCTAAAATTCGCCTCGCATTCGGCCTCAATCAACAATTTCATCGTAGCAAATTAGAAAAAGACGTTTTTCTTCATATTTCAACTTTAATATACACAATTTAGCTAATATCTGGCACGCTATTAGATAAACGAAATACACCATTGTCCATGTTTTCCCATGTCAAGACTGATTTAGTACTAAAATGTTTGGTTCCACACTGATAGATGTGCTATAGCTATATTTCTTAATTCATACTAATATTATAAATTTGAGAGTAATTTTGTCTCTCTGTTTCTTTAAGACGTCCAATTCGCTTGAATCGATTGTGATGAATTTCATACAGACATACTTGAAGATCTTGGAAGGCATTTTTTTACTCTGGTCACAACGCAAAGAGCGGTGTTGAGTTCTGCCACATATATATATATATATATATATATATATATATATATATATATATATATATATATATATATATATATATATATATATATATATATATATATATATATATATATATATATATATATATAAGGCCCTATTACATGTTTTTTTTTTCGAGGTCTGTCGTGGCGCAGCGGCACAAACGTGTGGTTGTAACCGACAGGTTCTGGGTTCGATCCTCAGTCGAGGAAATTGAAACATTTAATATTTTCAATATTTTCAATAATCCTTTTAACACATAGTATATAAATATTTAATGTGTCACTTCTTCGCTCTGGTAATAAGGCAAAGCGCGGCGGGGAGTTCCGCCACTCAACACGCAATGCCTCAAATCCGGCGAAAAGTGGGGAACGGAAGTGGAACGGAGTGTCTTAACACTAGGTTCCCGGGTTCCCTCTGCCTACCCTGCTTCTTGCGGGATTACAGCGTGAAGCTAAAAAAAAAAAAAAACTTTTTTCATATATCCACGTACAGACAGTGATCACTTACAGATTAACTATAAGTATATATTAATATTAATTTTTGTAATAAAATCTATCGCATATCTGTATTTACATAACCACACTTAGTTTGACAATCGATCATTAATCCCAGTACAGTGGGAAAGTGCAAATGAATACTTCTGAAAGGGGGTAATTATTCTTTCCTTTTATTATATTGAACTAATTGAATCTAATCGTTTTCTTGATTACTTTTTAAGTGAACCAAAGCGCGGTGTTGAGTTGCGCCACTTATTTAGCTTTTTCTGCCTATTTGCTTGCGTAAAGTAAGGATACTTTCTGCCGAATAATTAAGGCGTTGCATGGAAAGTAAGGATACTTTCTGCCGAATAATTAAGGCGTTGCATGTTGGGTGGCGGATATTAACGCCGTGCTTTACTTTGTTGAACAAGGAAATGGAGCTTAAATTAGCTTGACGCTGTATCTCTAGCGGGGTAGCAAGAGAGAACGGTGTTTATCGGCAGCACATCCATTAAGTATCTTTTGTATTTACTGCATACTACCCAGATTTTTTTTAAACTTCACGCCGTTTCCCGCACATGGTAGGGTAGGCAGAGGGAACCCGGGAACCTAGTGTTAGGACACGCCGTTCCACTTCCGTTCCCCACTTTCCGCCGATTTTAAGTCATTGCGTGTTGAGTGGCGAACTCAACGCCGCGCTTGGCCTTATTACCAGAGCGAAGAAACGAAACATTAAATATTTAAATTGATAATATTAAATATTTCATTTCTTCAACTGGGAATCGAACCCAAAATCTGTCGGTTACAGTCACACGCTTATGCCGCTGCGCCACGTAAAACAGAGTAAGTATAATAATAATATTCGTGAGTAAACACCATATACACAAACATACATACACATCTCCATACATACATACATATGTACATACATATATATATACACACATACATATATGTAAATCTTAATATTAAGTTAAATTGCTCGTGAGGCGTTTAATTGCAAATCCTTCTTACATGAGAGTTCGCTCTTTTGTGTTTTAATCTTACGACTTCAAGGCGG
>DWMZ01002335.1:0-14286 GCA_018249855.1 Eueides tales michaeli | reverse complement strand
GAAACTTAGAACTGTCGCCATATAGTTAGGCGCAATATATATTATACATATACGCTTGCGTATATGTATAGTGTCTGCTTCCCATGCATGGTACTTACATACTTCCTTTATGGGTTAAAGAATTCCTTGAGGCAATGTACAATTATTGTTACAGATGTTCATTTAAATAACGCTTGATAAATTAAAATATTCAATGTTACTTGACGTTCATAATTTTTAAAGGAATTTGAAGGAAACGGAGTGTTAAGTCACTTCTTTCTCATTTTTTTTTATACCGCGTTGTGTCTATCTGACATAAATTTAAGTCAATTAAAGCTAAAAATTGCAAATCTCCCTCAAAGATATCAATTTGTTAAGGATCGACTAATTCTCTAACATGTTTTTTTTATGGCAGAAGGAATCTTGGGAACCTAGTGTTAAGACACTCCGTTCCCCACTTTCCGCCGAATTTGAGGCGTATTGAGTGGTGAAACCCAACGCCGCGTTTTGCTTTGTTACCAGAGCGAAGAAATGAAAATATTAAATATTTAATTTGAAAATATTTCATTGCCTCGAATGGGGATCGAATCCACAACCTGTCAATTTATAGTCACACGCTTATGCCCCTGCACCACGACAGTACCTCAATAAAGAAAAAAAACAAAAAAACTACAAATTTAATACAAAATTAAACGAACTAATTGTATCTAAACATTAATTAAATTGTAATTTATTTACACAGCGCGTGAACTATTACATGAGTATCTCGTATATTTACTTTGATGTTTTATTAAAACAAGTGAATGTAGTCTCTATTATAGACATATCTATAGTTATAGTTGTAGAATAGGCAGTGGCAGTGGATACGTATAGTGTAGGCACAGCTAAGGGCGTTTGAACAAGACCACGCTAGCATAACTCGTACTACGCACTTCACGTAAACAGGTAGGTAGAGACAGAAGCGAAAACTTTATTTCCATATTTATAAAAAATATTTCATTTAAGTTTACGCTGCGCTTCGCAAATAGTATAATTAGGTAGTCAGAGGGAATTTGGGAACCTAGTGTTAAGACACTCCGTTCCTATTGAGACACTTCCGTCCGTAACCTACATCCGAATTCTGAAAGCGTTACGTGTTGAGTGGCGGAATTTAACGCCGTGTTTTGCCTCATTACGAGAGGAAAGCAAATCAACATTATAAATATTATCTGTTCTCGACAAAAGTGTCACAGTATTGTGCCCGTGCGTCACTACAGACATTTTTTTTAATAATAATATCTTTGATTTTCGCGATTGTTACACATTTTAAATGAAACACTTTTAAACGGATTAATCGCGTATATTGATTTTTACACATTTTTGGTAACCCGACGTTTCGAACACTTTACAGTAGTCTACCCGTGACCACGGGCTACTGTGTAAAAATCAATATACGCGATTAATCCGGTTAAGTGTTTCATTTAAAAAAAAAATTAACTTTTCGTCGCCTGTTTATTATAGATAGGCCACTTTAAAGTTCAAGCAATGCAAACACTCTATACTAAATATATGAACTAGAAAGTAAGAAGATAATTTTAAAACAAAATTCCCCAGTTAATATATTCAATTAGCTGAAAGTGGGTGCGACAGATCTACAAATCACTACAATATTGCTGTTTTCCCGACAGCTTTATGACGAGTGATGTGAATACGCGAATATAGCTTTAACACGAACGTAGGATATAATGGCTCGTAATTTAAACGTCAAAATAAAGCTGGGATAAGCTATAAAATTAAAAATGTCTATAGCTTGTGTTTTTTTTTTAGTTTTATTATGATGCAGTAAAAAATCTGCTTGACTATACTTATATATACTAAGGTATTTAAAAAGCGAAGAGTCTCCACAAATTAATATTTTACTTACCTTTTTTTCTCTTAATTAATTGAATTAAAAAAAAAAATCTATAGAAATTTTGAACAACTTAAAAAAAACTATTTTAACCAGATTATACGTAAAAAAATACGTATATTTTTTTGGAATCCGACTTTGAACACCTAACCATATCCAAGCAACTAACAGAACAAAAAAAACCTAACATTTAAAAAAAAAGGCAACTAAATTATTTCTTTTCATACTAAGCTGCTGACGCTACATTATTTCACTTCACTTTTTTACTGGAGACCGTACAAGTGGTGACATTCGGATAACATGGAAAGAGCAGTTCGCCTAATGCGTCCTTATATAAATTTTACTATCATGAAAATAGAGTTCCACATTATAGGTACATACATACGACCTTACATGAGATGCAAATGTTTTAATTTTCATACTAACGAACATTATAAGAAGATACTTGGGCGGCTTTTAAATATGATGTGCTTTTAATACTGGGAAGATATTTTCTTTTTTTAAATTCAGTTTCACGCTATATTCTGCACATAGCAAGGCAAAGGGAACCTAGGAACCTAGGGTTAAGACACTGCCATAAAAATGCTTCGGTTCCCTATTTTCCGACGATTTTTTAGAAATTAACGCTTTATCTCAGTATCGGAGGAAGAAATTAAAAAAATATATATATTTACTGATGGTGTCATAAGAGGCGACTAAGGTACGGGTGAGTCACGTTGTCATCAATGGCAACATGCATGGGCAGACTCGACAGGATCATTACCACCCGCGGCATTTAAAACCGGCGTTAAGTAGTGGCTTCGGCCACTACCTTTCGCATTGGGTAACGCCGGGCCCCGGTGCCCATCCATCTTAAAGACCGGCAACACACCTGTAGCTCCTCTGGTGTTACACGGGGCCGTGGGCGGCGGTGATCACTTACTATCAGGTGACCCGTACGCTCGTTTGCCGTGTCTTATACATTAAAAAAAAAACATTTTCTTTGGACTGAATCCACGACCTTCACGTTTATATAGTCGTACGCTTGTTTTTCAGGTATGTTAGCATACCTAACATTGAGGTATTAATATTATAATTATTGCATATATTATTTATAAATATCCATCGTGGCACAGTGGGAGCATGTGACTGTAAATGCGGTTGTGGATTCGACAGCTACTCGCGGAATTAACTTTTCGAACTGATAAGACATCGTCTTCGGCTGACTCTACTTTGAAATATATTTGACATAAATTATAAAAAGGCGATGTTGGATTAGTTATCTATAAAAATGAAATTTAAAATTTTAAATACCTAACCTCCGACCCAAACAGTAGTTGTTAACTTTTAAAATGTTGAACCAAATGTCACAAAACATAGCTAAGCACCATCCTTATGAACAAGACCTTCGAATTTTTAGAAACCAGTTAAAAACACTCAGTTCCCAATAAAACACTTCTGTTACCAACTTCCCACCAAATTCTTGAGGCATTGCGTGTTGAGTGGCGAAACTAATCGTCGCGCTTTCACCAGATCGTAGGAACGACACTATTAAATGTTTCCTTTCTTCCTATAAACCGTTACAACAGGCCTCAAATTGTTAATAATTTGTGAACAATAAGTAACAACAAAACTACATACACACAAACTAGGGGCCAGCCCGAGTATTTGTTTAGGCTCCCTCACGCCATCCACAGATATAATTATCTACATAGATTTATAAGAGGGAAAGTGAGCGCTGAGTGGATGGTAAACGAATTAAAACGTATACATTGTTAATATTATAAAATGGATGGTACATATGCAGTTGTTGTTTGGACGTCGTTCCTTTTAAAATAATAAGTACTGACTTCGCTACACGCTATATCCCTAGTGTGGTAAGCAGAGAGAAGGGAGCGCCAAACGCTACTGTCTCGGCATACCTCTTTCACCTCGTCAACTGTCATTAACCTCTTCATACATGCTGTCCGGAGGGTAAATAATAGGTATAGTTATATTAATATTACAGGAATCCTTTACGTTTAATTTTTATAAAATGAAATCAAAAGTAACTCAATAGTTAACAAAAAATAGTCTTTTAGCTTCATACTGTATACTGTACCTTAATCTGGGAACCTAGTGTCAAAACACTCCGTCTCATCCGTCAAAGCAATCACTACTTTTCGCCAAATTCTTGAAGTATTGAATGTTAAATAGCGGTAATTTAAGCCGCGCTTTAAAAATATATATAAGTAAGCGTATGTCATTTCCTTCAAATATTTCATTTTCTTGTGTAGAAACGAATCTACGACCTGTCTATCGCCCATACAGTTGCACACTTGTACCCCTGCGCCATTGTAGGCCTAAATTATAATTTTTTTTTCTCCGCTTTTGTGGACAAAGCGCGGCGTTCAGTTCCTCCAATTAACACGCAATATCTCAAAAATAAATAAATTAATGAGAAAACATTCAAACTATTACATAATACACTTACAGGTACATCTTTAAGCTTCCCTTTTAAATATAATGCTTTTTAGTCGATATTGTTGCGCCCGATTAAAAAAAACAATATTCATTTTTCCTATCTATAGGCTATATTTTTTTTATTTAAAGTAACTGAATATGACTTTAATTAATAAATTTATATGTAACTTTGTAACATATACGTAGTATGTATATGTCATTAAGAATAGTTATAATCTGTTTTTCTTAGCTACACAGTTTTCCGCCTAATTTGAGGCATTGCGTGCTGAGTGGCGGAACTCAACGCCGCGCTTTGCCTTGTTACCAAAACCAAGAAATGAAAAGATTAAATGTTTAAATTAAAAATATCAAATAAAAATAGTTATAAAATTGAAAATTATAGTTTTTATCTACTTATTTGCCGTCCGGCGGACGTTCCCATGCTCAGTAAATGCTTTTGTGTAATAACGTTATTAATTTCATCAATTGTTGACTTACGATGTTCCTGTCTTAAAACTTAATGTTATCTTTTTTTAATAAGTCGAATTACGACATCTTGTAAAAAAAACATTAAAGATGTTTTTTTTAATAAATATGCACATTTCAAATGAAACTCCTTCAGAAAAGTTCCTTTAAAAGTGACTTTATTAAAAAAAAATGTCTATTTTAGTTTTGGCTTTGACATAAGTATCAACTGACAGATTTACATGACAGAAGATTTATAAAATACATACATGAGATTCATAAAAACAAGTAGTTTCCTAATATTGTATTGTCTAATTCAGCTTCACTCTGTATCCCGCACATGGCAGGGTACGCAGAAGGAACTTGGGACCTAGTGTTAAGACACTCCGTTCCACTTTCGTTCCCCACTTTCCGCCGAATTTTGAGGCATTGCGTGATGAGTGGCGAAATTTAACGTCGCGCTTTTGCCTTATTACCAGAGCGAAGAAATGAAACATTTAAATAAAAAATATTAAATATTTCGTATGCTCGAGTGGGGATCGAATCATAAAACTATTATATCAAATTAAAATAACATTTCTTCTGAAGTCCTTTTTTTTAACAAAAACTACTCAAAAAGCTCACTCAAAAAATATTATCAGAAGTATGATAAAAGTGAAAAAAATCTGATACAATATTTCAAAAGACGAAGTTAATGTTAAAATAAAGAAAGTGTTAGCAATAGAGACGCAATTTGTTTAATATTACAGATATCGATAAAAAATTTAGAAATTAAATTGTAATTTAATAGAAATGTCGAAGAAGTGGCAGTGAATGTTGGGTTGGGTTAGATTATATATCGGGAATATTTTTATTTTTATTTTCTAGCTCTAGCAAGACTTTAAGTTCCGTTACTCAAAAAATTTCAAGTTTTCAGTGTTTATTTTAGTCGTTTTTTAATTTAATTTTTATCTCAACTACGAATTTTAGATTATATTTTCTCAAAATTCTGGGAATAAGACAGAATGCACCGCTAAATTCTGCCACTCAAAGCGCTAGATGCCCTTGCCTACTTTGCTACATGCGAAATATATCGCAAAGAATACAAAAATTAAATAAACTATTATAATAAGTATCTTATCATCAAATCAATATAACAATGCAAGAATGCAATTCTTACTTATCGCTTCTGGAACATTCCACGGCCATCGCGGCGTCAGAAACACAAGTGACGCGTAACATTCAAAAAACATATCTCACGTGTTATCTAACAATGTGTAATTAATCAAAGATTTTTTTTTCATTTCTTGTCCTACAATATTTTATCTTAATAAATATTATACTGACATTATGACAGGTCCATCGATGTTTTGAGACTATTGATTTTATATTATATGCTGTTATTTCTGATTACTACAATAGGATTATATATTTAATATTTTTAATTTGGAGTACTAAATATTAAAAGTAATTTTTATGTTATATTTATACATTAATAACAATAAAATTCGTTATTTGACATTAAATAGCATTTTTTTTACAAATAATAAGGCAAAAGCGCGGCGTTCAGTTCCGCCACCCAAGATGCAATGCCTCAAATTCAGCGGAAAGTGAAGAACGGAAGTGGAACGGAGTGTTGTAACACTAGGTTCCCTAGTTCCCACTACCTACCCAGCCATGTGCGGAATACAGCGTGAAGCTGATTTTTTTTATAATTTATCGCTCTTTCTTTCATAACAGGGTAGGCAGAATTAATACGACAAGACACTCCATTTCTCACTTTTCGAGATACTGCGCTTTGAGTAGCGTAATACAACTCAGCGCCTATCTCCTAGCGCAAATAAATTAAAATAATTTAAATACAAACGTTCCAGAGTGAGAATTTAACCCACAATACGATTTTAATACGATGGGTATTATATGGGTATACAAGCAAACACCGTCCTATTGCCAATACCTCAATACATATTTATTTAGAAATATAAAAATACTAAATTTAAAAACGTATAAAAAATTGAACGAAGCACGATCTGAACCGGGTAGTCTACCCGTGACCACGGACTACTGTAAAGTGATCGAAACGTCGGTTTCCTAAAAAATGTTTAACATCCATGTACGCGATTAATCTGGTTAAAATTGTTTTATTTAAAACAACTTATTTATGTTGTTAGCATCTCTGTAGGGAAATTTTTACAAATTTCCGCTACCCAAGGACAAAATCAACATATAACAATCTACATAATACCTCAATAGTTGATATAAAAAGTATAAAACAAAAATAACTATCGATAATATAATAAATAAAGAACGTCGACATATCGCCATCTCTAGCGAACGCTACCTGGGCGTTAGGTAGACGATTCCGAGAACGAGCGCCACTCGATAACGATTGCAACTGTACACTTCTCATTCTTCTATCTGGTGAATTTTGGTATGTCAACAATTGTTGTAACGCTTTGTATTTATATGAATAAGTTTGTTTTAAATATTTTTTTTTCACGCTGTTTCCCGTGACTGTAAAAGACGGGTTATAGATTCGATCACGACTCGAAGAAAAAAAAATAATATTTTCAATTTAAATATCTAATGTTTTTATTTCTTCGCTATGGTAATAAGGCAAGGTGCGGCGTTGAGTTCCGCCATTTATCACGCCTCAAATTCAGAAATTGGAAAACGGAACGGGGTTGTAGGGAAGTTGACAAAAAAAACCAAAATAAAAAGATTAACTAATATTTTTCTTTGTCTACGCGAGCCACAGGTAAGCTAGTAGACACATAAATTGTAAATGCATGACAAACGGGGATTCCTCGTTAAAGATTATTTTCGTTCCGCCCTCTTTCTGTCCAAACAAAGATATTCTATAAACGAGGTCAGAAAAATGAAATCATTTGAATATAAACATTTCTTAATACGATCGAATCATCTAAATATCGTAATATGAACCTCTCATTTTCTTATTTCATGACGACAGTCTGAATTTCCGTATTTTTTTTGTATATTTCTTTTTACATTTATTCAAAAAGTTAAGTTAGTTTTAAAATATTTTTTTTAGCTTCTTGTTTTATTCCGCACATAACAGGGTAGACAGAGGGAACCAGAACTAACTATTAAGGCACTCCATTCTCATTAATTTCGTTACCATTTTTGAGGTATTGCGTGTTGAAGGGCGGAACGATTTTTTTTTCACTTCACCCTGTATCCCGCAAATAGCGGGATAGGCAAAGGGAATTTGGAAACCAATTGTTAAGACACTCAGTTCCGTTCTCCACTGTCCTCTTAATTTAAACGTGCTGAGTGGCGGCACTCATCGCCGCGCTTTTACTAGTTACTAGAGGAATAAAATGAATGTATTAAATATATAGATATAAAATATTTCATTTCCTCGAGTGGGGATCGAACCCACAACCTGTCGCTGTACAATCTTATACAAAAGCTTACTATTGCAAAACATCTGAGTCCTATCAAAGTTATTCATAGAAAAAAAAGCTCCCTATTCCAAGCTCTACAACAAAACCAGCGCGTTTGAGGAATAACAATCGTTCCTTGAGAAGTTCCTCGCTTCAAAACTACCGCTGCATAATATCTGACTAGAAAAGTTCTTTTTGTTGTTTTTCAAACGAAATGTGAATCTCAAAATTGTAATGTTATAGTATAGATATATGTTAAAGAAAATTTATGGATCTTTTTTTTCTATACTAATATTATATGGTTAAAATTTGAATTTAGCGAGATTCGATCCCGTGCCTCTGGGAATCCGCCCAAGAGCACTGAACACTAATCCATACGTTCTCTGCATATAGTAGTAAATATTGCAAATACATAATTATATTAGAACACAAATATAATTCAATTTATTAAAACCGAAAAAAAAGATTAATTTGTATTTAGTGTAATATAAAATCATCGTGGGATAGTACGCGTTGGTTCAAGTCAGGTAATATTTCTTAAGTTTTTAGTTCCGAAATTTTATTTAACTTAGATGGAAATACACAAAGAAGGAAGAACGGTGTATGAGTTTTTTCCTGTAAAATATGGATTAAGTATATTATGAAAAGCTTTTCTAGAATAAATAATTTGTAAGAGTGGACGGATGTTTGTTCCACGCTCACGCACAAACTGCTGAACAGATTAAGGTGAAACTTTGTAATAATATAGATTATACATTAGAATAACATATAGACTACTATTTATGTTAAGATTTTGTATAATTTGGTTATAATAAGAAAATAATATCAAGCGCGCAAAACCGCAGGATACGGGCACGAATTTGACAGCGCAAGTAGGTAATAGCTACCTATATCAAGGTACGATTTTATTGTAAACGGTTTATAATTCGTAGTTTGAAAACAATTCATTTGTTTCTTTACATAATATTAGATAACATTAAGTGTAGTGCTAATATACTGAGTTTCAAAGAAGGTCACAGCTTTAAACGATTTAAAAAAAAAAACACGGTATGGAGACCATTGTGGCGAAAAGCGATAGTTTTTTACTTTAATTTTTCAAACTAAAAGTGACATATTATATAACTTGTAGCTTGAGGAAATAAATAATATTGAATATAATCATAAGAATGTACTTATTGAAATTCAATTTGTTTTTTTTCCCTCTGTCTGCCCTGCCATGAGCGAGATAAAGCGTGAAGCTGAAAAAAAGACTATCATTTCCAGTACTAAGTTCTTGGAATCCGTCCAACTGGCTGGAACGGATGGCTTAGTTGGTCAGAGTGCTTGGATGGATTCCAAGAGGCGCGGGTTCAAATCCTGCTTCGTTCAAAATTTTTATACGTTTTCAAATTAAGTATTTTTCTTTCCTAAGTGTGGAATAACACTTATTATTTATTTTATTTTTCTTTCCTAAGTGTGGAATAACACTTATTATTTATTTTATTTTTCTTTCCTAAGTGTGGAATAACACTTATTATTTATATTTATTTTCATAAAACGCCGCGTTTTGTCTTGTTACCAGAGCGAATAAATGAAAACAATAAATATTTAAATTGAACGTATTAAATATTTCATTTTCTCGAGTGGGGATCGAACTCACAACCTGTCGGTTACAGTCACACACTTTTTCCGCCGCGCCACGACATGTTTCAAGAAATATACCATAATAATTTAATAAATATCATTCATTCTATCTTAAAGATAAATTCTAAGCAATTATCATTGAGTCACGGAAATTTTAAAAAAACTTCCTACAGAGACGCTAAGAACATAAAGGAATTATAACAATCATATAAGAATTTCAACGTAGCTTGATGAGAACGTATGGTTTAATTGTTCCGAGCGCTTAGACGGTTTCCAAGAGGCGCGGGTTCCTTTCAAAAATTTCATACGGTTTCTAAAAAAGTTTTTTTCATGAATATTTCTGAACAATCGAAGATCTGATCTGAAAGACATTGATGTGCGAACTGTGTCTTGTTACAAACTTAATAAAATATTTCATTTCCTTATAAGAAGACTAAATTAGCTGAACGTAAAAAGTTGGTTCTTCATATACGCATTGCAAGTATGTATTCGATCAACATTCCGAGATGACATCAAATGACGTTTATCGCATTTTATTATTTCATTCAATGTCATTTTCTTTAGGATCTGGCGGTTTTTGTTTGAATTTTAATTTATATTTAGGTCGATGTTAAGTTAAATAAAATGGACAATATTCATTTTCAGACATTTAAAAAAAAATGGGTTACGGAACGGAGTGTCTTAACAATAGGTTCCCAAGTTCCCGTTGTGTACCCTGCTATGAGCGGAATACAGCGGGAACAATATTATTAGAAACCCTCCAAGCCCAGAGTGTGCCACTCGATCATATCGAGCTACATAGAATTACTTTATACACTTGTTTCAATTTCTATAGTCTTTGCTAAAATGTAAAGCTAAAGAATTTGTATATGTCTAATTTTAATGCACCAATCTCAGGAACTACTGGTCCGAAATAAAAAACTTTTCGGGTTGAAAAATTCATTTATGGAAGAAAAAGTCTATATCAGATATCGTCAATCGTTTGAATGTAAAGAATAGCACCTGAAAACAGCGTTCGCGGGCCTTTACAATATATCACCAAAAATTTCGTCCCATTTGGTTTGGTTTCGAGCGCGAAGACTAAAGTTTTTTTGTATGGCTTCAGAGGTAGGCAGAGGGAACCTGGGAACCTTATCTTAAGATACTTCGTCCCCACTTTCCGCCGAAAATTATTTCGATATACTATGGCAAAGACGTTCTAATCGTTACTACCTTTGCACCGCCCGTTATCGGCGTTAATACTAAGCTATCATAAATACCTAGAAAATTGTTAATAAAACGCATCATAAATTGTATTGTAAACATCTAACTACATTTAATATGGCTTATTTGGTATACAGGTCGATACTATATTGATGTTTTATTTTGTACACGGTGGTTGCGCGTTCGATGCGTGCTCAAGTTATATATTACATAAAGTATGATTTTAAATTTTTGCCATTGAACAAGTAATGTCTTAAGATATAATATATACGAAACAATTTCTACATAAGATTTATATCAAATATTTTTTATAAAAAATATAGTTTTTATTACTTTTTTAAATAAAATTCATAGAATTGATGCCATAATGGCGCAATGGCACAGCATCTCTGTAAATAAAACAATCGCAGTTGTAGATCAGTGCAGGTTGTAACAGGTTCGATTCTCACTCAAAATGGATTACTACCATATCATCGCTCTGGTAATAAAATAACACCGCTTTATATTCCGTTCTCTCCTACCCCACCCACAATCGCTTTTGTAATAAGACAACGGCGTTAACGGCCGTAGTCTACCTACCTTCCAAATCTACACAAATAAATATTAAGGCAATAACACAGTAATTTGACATTTACACTTGTAATAAACGCGCCATGTGCAAGCGCCCTAAAATGCTATAATGAGCGCACAAAGCAATAAATTGCAATAGCATTTGCCACTCCCGAGCTTATCCTCGAGGGATTGCTTTGTTTATCACGAGTTACCAAGGTCTTAAGTTAAATCAAGTTTTAGTTCCATGGATAGTTTGTTTATTGTTATTTTTTTATAATAATAGGGTATTTACATAATAAGATATTTGATTTTCGCCATTACGACATTATATTATATATATTTATATATATATATATATATATATATATATATATATATATATATATATATATATATATATATATATATATATATATATATATATATATATATACGCAATTAATTAATCCGGTTAAAATTGTTTCATTTAAAATAGGCGACAGGTTGTAGGTCCGATTATCATTAGTGGAAATTAAATATTTAATATTGAAAATATTATATTTTTCCATCTGGTAACGAAGCAAAGCAAAGCGTCAATAATTCAGTGGAAAAGGGAATTGGAACTTTTAAGGAAGAGGAAGTGTCTTAACGGGAACAGAGTGTTTTAACACTAAAATCTCAAAATTTCCCTCCGTCAACTCTACCATATATATGCGGGAAAAAAATTAAGTTAACAAAATAGGTGATTAACATTTTTCGCTTATATTTATCAAAAAAATGTATAAATATATTATGTACTAATATGGCGTGTGTGTGTAGTGTGGTCTCGGTCTAAATATGTTCCTGGACCGTCGTGCTCTAAATGACTGGCCAGGAACAGGTTGAATATTTTTATTTAATGTTATTTTTGCAAATTATTTTGAAATATTAGTATTAAGGAATTGTTTTTGATATACCTTTTTGTATTTACAAGCACTTATGTATGTTTTTTTTTTGCGGTGGCATAAATAATTATATCACTGCTATAAAAAAAAATAAAAAATAAACAATAAAGAATAATTAAATCAGAACCATATAGAACTTCCTAAAAGTAAAATAAGAAACACATGCTGGAATTGGAACAGGTCTCAGCCGGAAGTGAACAGCTGGAAGATATTTCCGATTGTTGCGCAGAGCGGTAGACAAAACACGGCGTTGAGATCCACCATACGAACTCAACGCCGTGTTTTGTGGTAGGAAATAAATTATTAAAGTATGATCCTAAAATGATTTAAATAATAAAAAAGAGTAAAAACAAAAAACTATCACAGCACAATTTTTATTGTGTTTTTTACCATAACGTATATCATATTCAAACATAATAATTCTATTTTTAATTAAAGTTAACAGATTAAAAAAATAACTATAGAAACAAAGCCGTTGAATAATAAACGAACAAACTTTTAATCAAGTCACGTTCCTTAAAGAGGAGATCCTGCAAAAAATTGGTATCAAACTCCCCAGTTGTCTACTCGCAGATTCATAAATAATTTATGAAAATCGATGGTGGCTTACTATAGCGTTATTATATTATAGCATTATACTATAGCGTTGATACTGAGCATAAGGTAGTAACGGTTTTGTTTGTAAAATGCCTAAAAATCAACCGACCGACGCTAAAAGAGTATTATATGTTTGACTTTTCTGTGTGTATGTATATCTGTAACACAGTAGCTTCTGAAGTAATGACCGGATTTTAATGTGATTTTTTTTAATTAAACGCCTTTGTAGGTTACAGCTAGGTTAGATTAATACAATTAGTACCTACTTTAAGAGCTAAAAGATCTTTGCATGTTCGGATCAGAGATTATTTAAAATTTTAATTTTTTCTTATAAATAATAGGCTGACACTTCCACGAACAAAAAAAAATGTTCTGTAAGCTGTCTAGAACAAAACGAACTCGTTTCTACTTTTTCCTAATGCGAGTTTAACGTGGTCCTTAATAGGCCCCTTCTGCTTACGAAAACTAGAATTTAGCAGTAAGAAAGGTGCAGTAAAAATTTAAACTTTAAATACAACATATTGTGCTAAATTGCCATACAACAAGATATTTTATAGATATACTATCGGAGAGGAAACCAAGGGGAAGAAGAGAAGTACCTATCACAAGCATCTTTACGAATGATACAAAGAACACAATTTGCGCGGAATACTAAAAGTTAAAACTTAATGAGTTATACTTTAATATAATTTATAAGTTTAATATGATAGTATCTTTGATTTTCGCGATTGTTACACATTTTAAATGAAACACTTTTAAACGGATTAATCGCGTATATTGACTTTTAAACATTTTTGGAAACCCGATGTTTCGAACACTTTACAGTAATCCGTGGTCACGGGTAGACTGACCACGGACTCTCTACCACTGACCACGGACTACTGCAAAGTGTTCGAAACGTCGGGTTTCCAAAAATGTTTAAAAGTCAATATACGCGATTAATCCGTTTAAAAGTGTTTCATTTAAAAAGTTTAATATGTTGTTAAATTATAATACATAACAAAAGTGACTTATTGGGTAACGGTGTGCTTTAATATTAGGTTCCCAGGTTCCCTCTGACTACCCCGCTATATGCGGGATACAGCGTGAAGCATAAAAATAGTTAGTCAATAAATAACGAATAACATAAAATACATCACAAGCAATAAAGTGCATACGAATCCCCACCCGTCGTCGATGTCGGTCACTTAGTTATGAGAAGTTATATAAAATGTAATAACTGCTTCTTGCTTGGCGTTCTAAGAAAACC
>DWMZ01002334.1:0-14286 GCA_018249855.1 Eueides tales michaeli | reverse complement strand
TCATTATCATATTTATATAGTATATTTGTGATTTATTATTTCAAACAAGTTTAATAATTCCGCAGCGGCTCAGCAAAAAAATGTAAATGGTTCTCTCATTTAAAAGAATATGTTTATTTAAGATGTGAAACAAAATATTCATAATATAAATAGCAAGACATGAATGACACTTTCCCTTTAATGAATATAATATGAAAGTGATAAAACTACAGCGTTTCAAAATATCTCTTTCCATTGTCATCCAAATACATTTTCCAAATATTACTTCGATAAACAATATTTATATATCAGAACAGAAAGTCTTTTACACCATGAATGTATATAACTATAATTATTTAGTATAGTATAATATTATATCAACATCTCATAATTAAACAATGTAGAGTGGATTTTTAAATAACTTTGGTGTCTATATAGTACACATATAAAAATCTTTTAATAAACACTAAAAATAAGATTTTTTTAAATGCAAAATATAAAAATCTTAATTGACGTTATTGAAAACACGAAATATTAAATAGGTATTTTATACGAACATTTATTAAGTCATTGACAGTCCACCACAAATTCTAAACATTCACTTTAAAATGACACTTGACTACAACAAAAATTATATTTAATTACTTACACTTAAATACAACAATATATACTATATACTATACTATTTAATATATACATTTAAAAAACACATTTAAATTTATCAACGTTTACCTATTGAATCCGTAGATTATAATCTAAAATAACCTGTACACTATTACACAATACACCCATGAATGTATGCTGATTCAAAAATTTTATTCAACTACTTCAATTTAAGTATTGACAGGTTTTACAGGTGTAAAAGGTATTATATAATTATTTAGAAAACGAAACTGAACGTAGCAATATGAATCCTCGCCTATTGGAAACCGTCCAAGCGCTCTGACTTAACTTTTACCTTAGCTAGATTCTTATGCTCTTGTACAACTGGACTTCAAATAAATATTTATTTTTTTTTTCATTTCAAGTCCCACAACGATAAATTTTATACATTTTCTAAATTAATATTTATCTTCCCTAGGTGGATTAATATGCATGTGAACATAAACGGAACGACTGTGGACTGTGTGTTCAACACCCACTCAGGGCAATGTATTGTTTTCAGTTCCTCGTTCTGGTAATAATACAAAAGAGCGCTGAGTTGAGCCCGTCGAGTACACAAAATGCCAACACTGTTTACAAAACGTTTCAAAATTTGAACAAGAATTTAGGTTTATAAATTTAAAATTTAAATTTATAATCCTAACTTCCTAAGTTTTTAGTGATTTTTAATTGTTTTTGTGGTGAAACTAAAGAGTTTTGGCAATAATTTGAACAATGGATTGTTATCCTACCCCTGTTGCTAACAGGTTTGCGCGGAAACGCCAAAATAATCCAGAAAAATGGAAACGCTCTTTGCAAAAGAAACTCAAGTAAGTTTAGTACAGGGTTATCCTACGGGATGACCATATTTACTTATTTTTTTTTTATGGTTTTGGTTTCTATTGCTTTTTTGAGCTTAAATTCTTTGCAGATATTCAGAAGAATCTACACCAGAAAGGGTTTTCAGACATAATTCAAAATCACTTCAGAGTGACATTCAAAATCACTACGCTGGAATCTGTGTGGATCTTCCCGACAAGCTATAGTCAAAGAACGTGTGTTCGCTTATCATTGCACAGAGAATGAATTTTTTATAGAGTCTAATATGGTGGCTCCCGCTGTTTATCACCGTTTTGCCACACAGACAAAACAGGTATAACAAATATTCGTTTGGTTGCCGATGGATGCGGGGGGCAAAATAAAAATTCTATACTCTTAGGAACCTGCTCCAAATGGTTACTAGAAAACCGAAATATCAAAAGTATTGAGCTAGTTTTCCCCGTCACCGGCTACTCGTACATGCCTGCTGATAGGCAATTTGGGATAATTGAGAAAAAACTTAAAACTACTTAGAAGTTATAGTGGAACCAAACGAAATAAGTGGAATAATCGGCGAAACTTCTTCGCTGGTTAAATTTGTAACGGATTACCCCGTCTTCAACTGGAGAGATACAGTGAAAAGTGTCTTAAAACCAACGACATCCTGGCCTATGGCTTTTATGATTTGTAAAAGGTTTATACTGAAAAGGACAAAAACATATGAAAACGGTCTAGTCCGAGGTGAAACCTTCCATAAGAGTGATTTAGCTAAAAGCTTTAATGTTTGCCAACGACAAAAAGTAATGAGCATAATTAATCCACAACCGATATCCAATATGGTTGCGGTTAGTAAAAATAAATTATCAGAATTTAGCAAACTCCTTTCTAAGCATGTTGGGACAAGCTGGAAAGATATTCCTAGCCTTTTTATAAAGGCTTACTTTACCAACAGGAACAAATGAATATTACAAAGGAAGAAGAAAATTACTGTGAAGGAAGTATGGGAAATGATGGCGACTTACTCATTTAAATCAATATTTTTTATTAATAAAACGTAATTTCATAAAAAAATATATTTTTCTTACCCTGTATGACACCCCTGAATAATCTTTAATTTCGTTAAATTCAAACACGGCAACCTTTCAATAAGTTCGCATCAAACATGGCGATGTGCTCAATGTTTGGTAACAAACACGGCATTCTCCGAATTTTAGTATCAAAACCGGCATTCTGCGACATAATTATTTAATTTCTGACTATTTATCAGTAGTAAAGACCCCATTTTGTGTAATTGTTCATTTACTATAACTATTTTCTAAGTGTTTAAAGTACGATTGCGAAATAAGTTCCAAAGCAGACCTAGTAAAACGTTTTTATTAAATTGTCAAAAATCATCCCAAGTACTGATTGCCGCTTTCGATTCTATACGCCTCAAATATATTGTAATGTATGGAAAAAAGATATTTTATTTAAATAAATACATATAACTCTCTCCTTTACTGAGACACTGAGAAAGCGTAGTTAAAAACGAAAAATGTGTATAAATAAATTTCAAATTTGCTATTTTAATTTTTGTATATAAAAAAATGTATAAATAACAAAAATATAAAAAAAATGCAAATGTGTCCCCCCTATCATTTTAAGTTACCTCCCGCTGATAATCTTTAGCATAATCATTCTTAAGTATCAATAAGATAAAAAAATAGTTCAAAAACAAAGTATAAACAAAAATAAAATAACTATATTTTGCGATAATTACATTTTTAAAAATATCCTCTTGGAAAACATCGAAAAAATGATCAGTTAAAATGTATTCATAATTAACTTTGTGCTCTTCTAACATTGTCGTATCATATATATACATAACAAAACACAACGTATTAGACATTATTTTATACTTGATACTCTCTGCTGACATTTACGCTATCGTAGTACTGCATCAGGAGGGTCTGAATATTTTATAGCTTCACGCTGTACCTTGCACAAACCAGGGTTTCCACGCACCGCCATATATTTGAATTTATAATCCTAAATTCTTGTTCAAATTTTAAAACATTTTGTGAACGGTGCTGGCATTTTGTGTACTCAACCAGCTCAACTCAGCGCTCTTTGTATTATTACCAGCGCGAGGAACTGAAAACAATACACTGCCCTGAGTGGGTGTTGAACCCATAGTCGCGTTGCGTTTACATTCACCTACACATGATTTTGTTACGCCACAACGGCTTGAAGTACCTCAAACGTTATTAACATTTAGTGTTGAACCAATCACACTTGTGAATATTTTAATCTTAAATGCCGCTTGCACAATGTCGTTTAATATAGATCAGCCCATTGATACCATCGAGCTGGGCAACGTAAATACAAGCATTTTTGTTTACATCCAAGCAACACCGGTGTAATGGTGACGCTAGAATCGTAAAATGTTTGGATATTCATAATGTAAAAAATATTAACATTAGGTTGTTATATAATTGTTACGTGATGGTTTCAGCCAGTAGTGCTACATTACTGGTTAAAACCATGGATTAACTGTGAACATATTGCGTTATTCAGTAGTATTTAATAAATAGCAGGTCTTAAGATAAATATGGATAAAACAAAAATCTAGTTGAACGCTCTACTCCAGTTAGTATTGGGTAGTACTGTGTTAGTAGCCGTAAAATACATATATGCATTAAAAGGCTTCGAGATACACAGCATAAATTATAGAAAACAATACCCGTATATCTTTCAGAATATACCTAGGAATACAAAAGTTACTGGTTGGATTGCTTGAATGATTATTCAACTAAAGTGGCAGTGTAAGGGAGAACCGATGGCTGCTAGGGCAGAAAGTTCCTAGAGCGGTGGTCCCCCCAGAAACACCAACGATGCAATGCATGCGGAAAACGTTTGATGTCATGAATATCTTCCAAAATGACGAAAAAAAAATCTGTTAAAGTTTGAGCTCTTAATATTAATATTAAGAGGTGGCGATTTGTAATTATTGATTTTCCATTTAAATAACACAGGAATATTTTTTTTATTTTCTTTGTATTTTTTGGCGTATGAATGTATAACTGTCGAGTAAAAACAAAACACTTATACTTGTAGTGAATTTGACAATCTACAAAAAAGGTAAAATATGATTTTTTGCTAGGTTGACTCCTTTAAAAGTTATTTCCTCCTTTAAATTTCAATCCATAATTGTAGAAAATCGTATTTAAAAATTTTTGAACTTTATTATTAAATAATTTCTTAAAATCATAAAATATGTAACTTTTTATAAAATGAAATTAAATTTTAATAAAATATAATCAGAGGAACGGATTTTCTATCACTTAATTGAAAAAAAAATCAAAACTTCACTTTACCTGAATAATGACTTGAAGAAAATATGGTATGGTTTTTTGAATATGGCGTTCCGAGCGTGCCAGTTGAGCACATATCACTTCGCCAGTGTCACGTTGTATGGAGAATACACGAAGGAAGTTGTACGGTAAAAAACAGATTATATTATACAACAGGAGAATGCATGTTATAAAAGGAAGATCTAGTTAAAAATTGCCTTTACCTATAACAAAAATAAATAAATAAATATATACATAATGTACATTACACACAGGGTTAGTTATAAAAAATATATAATACAAAGGTTAGTCTACAGTTTAATATTGTTATTGAAGAAAATAATTATTTCCTGAATGATAATGTCTACTTTTTTCGCACTTGATGTACGTATAGATCAAAAAAGAAACGTCATGTTTTAATACTTGTCAAATTTACAATGAATTTATCAAATAATTAAAAAAAAAGTAATAAAAAATAACATATTCTATACATATCCTCTTAATAATAATAATAGGGTTATTTTGGATAATAGGATCCATATTTAAAGATAACAATAATTTGTGTTAATACGCAAATGTTTACTAAAATAACAAAGATGATTCCAAATACAATAGGTACTACTGATTTCAAATTTACGATCTTGGATTAAGACCAGTACAGAAAACTAAATTTAAACCAGAATTTTATCCTCACTATAAACTGTTTGCTGTAAAAGCGATCCAATTAATTTACCTATAAAGTTTGGATAATTTTATTCCATGTGTAACGAGATTTGTAGATATAATAAATACAAAACATACATTGTAAAATTTTAAAAAAGTTAAAATATACGATGTTGAACCCTATAAATAAGATGTTCATACGTAAGCCTTTCTAGCTATTATTTACCAAAGACAACCAAAGTGTCTTCAATACTTCGGTTTCCAAGCTTAACGTACTTTAGTAAATCTTACCTATATTAAATATTATAAAGAAAAATATCTTATATAGCAACATAAGATCTCTCTTACTAAAATTATAAATATGAAGGTAGAAAGGTTTGTGAGGATGGATGCTTTCCCATTTTTATCCGAGAACTACTACCGAATGTATTTAGATAAAATTGTAATGTTTTTATAATAATTTTGGTTATAGCATATAACTAACTGAAACTGAAAGAAACTGCGTGTGGGCTACTAAAAACCGCGGCACACAGTTAACGCGCAATATCTCGAGAATTTGGTGAAAAAGGATAGAATATTGGATAACTGAAGGTTTCAGGGCGTGAAGCTACAAAAAAAATTGAATTTACATAATTTATTGTCAACCCTTTTAGCCGAAAAACTCAACTGTCAGGCTTTTGTCAATACTATACTCGTAATATGAAGAAATTGTATTTCCCTAACTCTGACCCCGCGATCAATAACTCCTATTCGTTTTTCTAAAGAATTACAAAATATTTTTTTTTTAGTTGAAGCCGAATAACGTATATTGTCCTCATCAAACGATATTTAAATCATATCCAAGTCATATTGATTATTTATTATGCTATAAATATATTTCTAAGAGTATCAGCACAATTATAATTTATTATAGCGAATTATGTTATGAAATATTCCTTGGTATAAGAAAAACTGACCATTAGCTCTTGCAAGCTTTGTTAATTATTATTATTTTAACCGTTTCCTTACGTATATGAATTAGACGTGACGATTGTCGGTGGGACGAGTTGGGCAGTTTCTGGGAAATGAAATATTAAATATTTTCGTTTCTTACTAGCTCAACACACAATGCCTTAAAAAGTTGGCGAAAAGTGGAAACTATATATCGTAATGAGAACGTAGTGTATCTTAGTATTAAATTTCCAAATTTCTCTGCCTAAACTGTTGTGTTGCGAAAGAAAAATGCAAAGAAAAGCCTTTGACCTCAAAGCTTTCTTGTTAATTAATAATTATCAATAGCTTTCTATGTACAACATTTAGTCCAGACAATATTAAAATTGTGTTAAGGTTTATTTGTTGAACCGTCCCTGAATAATACATATACTTGTTAGGATTTAAGTACTTTCGACAAAGGAAGATAAATTATCATATAACTAGTGTCCGACCGAAACAGTTTTTTTCAGACGAAACCGAAACCAAAACCAAACTTTCGGCTCCGCTCTTAATTTCGGCCGAAACCGAAACCTAAACTTATTTAAATATATTTAAAATTTCTATTGCATACTAAAATGTACTGTATTTTAATGTTTTTACACATTTAATTGCATATTCTATTCAGACAGATAATGAAATAGAGTTACTTCTTTTCTTTCTTTTTTTCTTCCTTTCTTTCTTTCTTAGCTTCTCGCTACAGAACTATGCTACCCCACTAGGAATAGAGAGCGGGGTAAACATAGGGAACGGAGCCTTAAGCACTAAGGTCTCGGCATACCTTCTTCTGCTCCGCCACTGTCATCAACCTCTTCATACATGCCCTCACGCTTTTTACGTGACCCTCCTCCAGTATCGAAGATAAAAAGTGTTTTCGAAGTTCTACCGAGGTCTCCCCCTCCCTCTCTTACCACTCACTTTTCTTTCATAAATCTTTTATTTACCATTTTTTCATCATTCTTCTTATTCGCTTGACGTTCCCACAACAGTATTTGGGATATATCTTGCATTCTTCTCGTTAATATTTTAGCATAAACTTTACTACCATGGTGGTGGATCCATATGGCAGGGTAGGTAGAGAGAACTTTGGACCCTAGTGTTAAGTCGCTCCGTTCTGTTCCCCATTTACCCACCCAATTTAAGGCATTGCTTATTAAACGGCGAAACTTAACGCCGCACTTTGCCTACCAGAATTAAAATATTTAATATTTGATTTCCCCGAGTGGGCTAGCAAGCGATCGCGGTCTCTGCGACGGCCGGCTGTCTCAATACTAGCAATGCCATCCGACTGCAGCATATCCTCTTAAGCTTCTAGGCTCCTCGGTCGATGTGCATGCTAGGTGCTTTATTATAAATGCTTAATGCATTTATAATAACGTGCAAATTTATATAATTCTACAGTTGTGAGATTAATCTCGAGGGACGATTAATCGTGCGCGAAGTTAGATTGATCGTGATCATTACTGGTTCAAATATCATTTACATTTTTGGTAAACAATCAAATGTCAGTTTAATATTTTGTAAAGGGCTTCTGAGCTTAGAAAAATAATCAATAAAAGAGAGAAGAACATGTATAAAAGAATGTTGACTTAAAACAAAGAAATGTAATAATAGAAAATTTATTATTAGAATTAATTCCGTAGTATTTGCCTATCCGTACCAAATATCAAATAGATAATAAAGTTAATATGAAAAATGAATTATAATAAATACTATTGGTAATTTATTAATATAATTACTTATCTAATTTGCATAATTAAAAATATTATTTTGTTTTATAAGCAATTGGTAATTTTATAGGTGGTGATAGTTGAGAACGGAAACGAGTGTCTTAACATTAGTTTTCCGAAATTCCTCTGCTTACTCTCCTACGTATGGAACGTAGCGTGAAGTTGATTTCTTTTAATAAGTAATGATAAATGCAAAATACTGTTACGAAAATTTATGAAACCCAAAAACAAAATCGGTTCAAAAACGGAAAGAGGTGTACTTGGTAAAGGGTGGTTATTTTAGTTCAAATAATATCTTTGTCTTAATTTATAACTAACACTTGTAGTTAATTTTTATGAATCAAAACAGAATGAGAGATTTTAAATATAATTGTAATTGTTTTCAATATAAGTACACGTTGTTAATTTTGACATAAGTCGTTTGTAACTTATTTTAATTATATTATTGTTAAAGAAGAATAATGTTAATGCATAAAAAAGCAATACAGAAAGAATAAAACACAAAAAATATCATTATTACGTAAAATATGTGCACAAAGACGTTTTATGAGGTATGAAAGAGTACAGTTTTAATAATGGATGTAAAATGCTTGCCGCCATCTTTGTTAGATGCGTGTATGAGAAATTAAAGTGAAATAGGTTTTGTGAATTACATTAATAAATGAAATGTGTGTATGTGTGTATATATATATACCTAGTGGGGTCGTAATTTTTGTCACATTTTTATCGTGTAATATTTGAGACATGTTTGTTTTTAGAATAATCATTTATATATCAAAAGAAACAGAATAAAACATGAATTCTTATTTTAATTACTATTATTTAAAATGAGCTCCGTGATTTTGTACACAGGCCTTCAACCTGCGCGGCCAGTCGCCTTAAGCAGCACGCACGAGGTCCATGTCAATATCGGCAGCTGCTTTGATCAAGGATGGCTTGAGTGACTCCACATTAGGATGGCGTGTTGAGCAGGCCTTTTCCTCTAAGTGTGGCTATTTTTCGTAATCCAACGGATTTAAGTCTGGACTAGAGGAGGACCAGTCTTCGTGCCGGATGAAGTCAATTTTACGCGCCGCTAGCCAGTCTTGCGTGCTTTTCGCTCTATGAGCTGGTGCAGAATCTTGCTGGAATACCCAAGGTCTGTTATTGAACTTTGTATAAGAAACTGGTTCCACAAGGTCCGTGAGGACTGTATTTTGATACATAATCGCATTTGTTTTTACGCCTTTCTGACAAAAAGGTACCTCAGTTAAGCCCCAATATGAGATTCCTAACCAAATTAGTGATAATGGAAAATGACCTCGCTGGACACGTGGAATACGGGTGCTGGCCTTTTCACTGCTGTGGGCGTACATCTTATCATTTTGTTTATTGTATCTCGGTAAATTTTTTTCGTCCGAAAAGAGAATTTGACGATGTTTTTTTAACAAAACGCGGATCTCTACAGTCTCATAACTATGTAAATATGTATATATATATATATATATATATATATATATATATATATATATATATATAATCTTTCTTTTTTTTTTTATAAATGCGAAACATAGCGTTGCACTATGTCTCACTATTAGAGCGATAAAATAGGAAAACGAACCGACAACCGTCGCGTTTATATTCGCGACAGTCTCATAACTAATTTAATAAAATGGCATATATTTAAAAAAACGGTGAAGTGCAGGATCATCTCGCACACTAAAGGCTTTATACCAATTTTAGGGAAATACAATTTATAAAGCTTTATAAATAGAAGTTTACAGGTGTATTGTTTTGTAAAAAATTAACTATTTATAGTTAATTTGATTTTGTTATGATGTTTTTTCTCTATGAAATGAAAGCAATAACGAAAATCTATTTATCTATCTATTTAATTTTAACTTTTTCCTGTATTGTATGGTTCCACTTTGTGCCATTTTTTATAACTGTGGGTCCTCTGGAAGTACTTGCTACATTTATATCATTCATATAAATGTAGCAAAAAAGATACATAAATCTTTTAATTGCGTTGACTTAGAAGATTGATTTTTTTGTGCTCTAAGACACCGTTACCTTGAATATTTGATATAAATTTTGATACCTCGACCTGACCTCCAGATAAATAATATAGTTTCCATTTTTATCATTTGAATCAGAAAAATAGACCAAGACCTACTCGCAGACTTGGATTCCATGCTATTGTAGGGTAACGCAATATAGTTTGTCATATTATATAGTTGACAAATTTATATTGCGATTGTATATTTTTAGTTAATTTCATTTGTGCCCCTGCGCCACGACAGGCTATTTGTTATTATAAAAGTATTTATTTAATATATTATTTTTTTATTTATTTTTGGTATGGGTAATTTAAAAATATTTAACAAGAAAACAGATTACGATACTGTCACATTTTCCACTTGAGTTGAGTAAACTTTATTTACTTCAACAGGTGTTTGATATAATTGTATTACCCGAAAGATTTGCTTAAGTTTTAAAGGGATAAACGTAGTAATATTCTAAATTTAAATTCTAAAATCTAAATCTAATATTCTAAAATATTTTTAAAAATATAAGGAAAAGATTTTCTATGCAACCATAACCAAAATAAAATCATACCTATAACAGAGTGTTTTGTTCACCAAAGACGCAATATTATCAAAGTTTTCGAACTGCGGAGAACGGAACATTAGGATACCTGATTTTATTTTCATACACACGCAAAAAGCAATTGTGTGCAAATTATGTTAAATAATTCAATATAGAAAATAAGAAGGAAAAAATAATGGAGGAAAATTAATTTACATTTTCAGAGCAAAATATATATTAATCAAACAAACTGTAGCGATGTTTTTACTCTCATATACAAAACATGTACATTATAAAAGCTAATATGAGGAGACACCTTTAAAAGAATATTATTATGTATCTACCATCAGCATCGTTCAAAAAGAAAAAAATATTTTGAATTAGTTGTTATGTCCTGAATGTTATGTAGCTTGGGGTGTTTTTAATTATCAATAATATAAATTTTAATTTTAATTAATATTTTTAAGTTATTTACATATATTATTTATTTAAAATGTAATTAATTGTAATATTTATTTTATATTATATTAAATGTTTTACCAACTATACTTATAATAATGTTCTTATTTTCTTAGTAAAACACTTGATATTAGATCGTATCTAAACAATCCTACATACGGTTTTAGTAATTGAAATACAGCTTTTAAAGCTTAATTACGGATTAAATATTTTGGTAAATTATTTATATATTCACTATATTACAAATAATATTACAATTATATTTTGTATGTTCATACATCAAGATACGTTTATTGGAAGGACGTCTTATATTATGAAACATTTAATCATTACTAGCGACTCCCCGGTGCTTTAGCCACTGGTGTACAATAGACAGTGCACTTATTGAAATTGTAATATGAAAAAAATAAATAGCTTGTGTTACAGTATCATAAATATTATGAAAATTGTTAATTTATAAAAAGTACATCCCATGTTAATATAAGAAAAAAAATACTTTTTGCCTATTTTTAACAGACTTCAAAAAAATGAGGACATCAGTTTGATACGAATGTATATGATATTATTGGAATTGAATTGGTTTAGTAGTTTTTGGATATGGCTACATCCTCTATGGGACATATTTAATGTAGCTAATCTAGAAAAGATATTTTAAGCTTACACTACTGGCTGGCATCTACCTCAAAATCTTTGAAATTTTTATTTTCATCCTTTTTTGTATTAACTAAATTGTTTATTTTTTTGAAGCAATGATTAAATATAAAAGTCAATAATTCGTCTGACTTAAGTACTTTTGTCTAATTTTTCATTTATACGCTGCATTGGCAGCGATTGGAAATTATATATTAATAATGTAGTGTTTTATATAATTTTATTTACCTGGCATTTATGCAGTAGTAAATAATAGGATTTACCATAGCATTAATCATAACTAGCCAATAAAAGCCGAGACGTGTTGAATATACTTCATATATAGAATAGAAGGGTTGAAATGTGTATAAATGAAGAAGGAATGGTGAGGCACTCAGCATAATCCGAATATCACTATGACAAGGATAAACAGCTTCACCACCTGTTGACAGAAGATTAGTTAAAATCATAGATAATATTCAGTAGGCAATATTATTTAAGACTATTACTGAGAGTTATCACCAATAATATTTTTTAAATCAATAATTATATTATATTTAAAACAAAAATTATCACCAATAATATTTAAAAAAAAAACGGAACCCTTATAGGATTACTTTACTGCCCTTATAGGATTACTTGTCTGTCTGTCAGCCCCTTTTCATATCTATATTTTTCTCAGTGTAAAAGTATGAAGCTGAAATTTACTACTTGAGACCTTTCGTGGCGCAGGGCAAGGGTGTGAGTACAAACGACAGGTTGTGGGTTCGATCCCCACTAGAAGAATGGAATTATGTAATATTATACTTAATATTTTCATTTCTTCGCTCTAGGAACAAGGCAATAGCGCGGCGGCGTTGAGTTTTGCTACTCATTGGTTCCCTTTGCCTACCCTGCCATGTGCAGGATACAACGTTAAGCTAAAATAAAAAAGACATATTCTAATTATTTTCTTACCGAATAGGCCCAATTTGATATGAAATTAACTACAAATATACAACCGCAATATAAATTTGTCAACTATATAATATGATAAACTTATATTGCGTTACCCTACAATAGCATGGAATCCAAATCTGCGAGAAGATCTTGGTCTATTTTTCTGATTCAAATGATAAAAATGGAAACCATATTATTTTACTGGAGATCAGGTCGAGGTATAAAGCTGAAATTTATATAAAATATTCAAGGTAACGGTGTCTTAGAGCACAAATAATCAATTTTCTAAGTCTACGCAATTAAAAGATTTATGTATCTTTTTTGCTACATTTATATGAACTGAATAGATTTTATTTTTGCTTCCATTTCGTAGAAAAAAAAACATCAATAGAAAAATTTATATTTATAGTTAATTTTTTACAAAAAAAATACACCTGAAAACTTCTATTTATAGTAGTTTATAAATTGTATTTCCCTGAAATTGGTATGAAGCCTTTAGTGTGCGAGACGATCCTGCACTTCACCGGTTTTTTTAAATATACGCCATTTTATTAAATTAATTATGAGACTATCGCGACTATAAACGCGGCGGTTGTCGGTTCGTTTCCCTTTATTATTTTATAGCTTTAATAGTGAGACATAGCGCAACGCTATGTTCCGCATTTATAAAATAAAACAAAACGATTTTACAATGGTTATTTATCAACCTTTAAAATTAACTAATATAAGCTTCTACTTTTATTCAGCTATGTACCCTTATAAATCTTATTCAAAATATTAATAGCATTTACTAAAAAGAAGGGTGATCGGTAGAGGAAAATGATTTACATAAAATTTAGATACTGAATCTCAATAAGTGTCACTGCAGATAGCATATGGCCTTGATTACAGTATGAGAAAAACAGACGCATCGCTACCGCTTAGCTATTTACATTTTTTTTATTAAAGGCCTGTTTTGTTCTTTTTCCCCGAATTTCAGGTTCGTTATACTTTGTTTTTGTGAATACCATATTGTTATTCACTTTGTAGGATGACTGGTGTGACGCGCCACCTCGCTAGTCTGCAATATTCGGCTACGCTGCCTAAAATATTTCTAATATTATTATTCTTTAAGGGAGGAATTGTAATTAAAATATTTATGCAACATTTTGTGACTGGACCTGAACAAGTGCTTAAAGATAAGAAAGTGATGGAATATTGCTTTGCGTTTTATACATTTTTTTTAAATATATGATAGTGTACTAGAAGCCATGAACGTCAAATGCTACAGTAAGACAACGGTCGATTGTCACGGATAGGATTTTTTTCCGAAGGATAGTTAACCTGGAGACAAATGACTATTGTCTTGTCTTCGCTATGACAACAGTAGGCGCGGCGTTGAATTCCGTCACTCAACACGCAATATTTCAGATTCGGGCAAATAGAGGAAAAATTAGTATCTTAATAAGGTACCGTCTTACATTTCCATCTTTTTTAAGAACTTTATGTATACTACGTGCATATTCAAATAATATTTTCCTATTAAAATATTACTTATTATCATGATGTTGTTTGAG